>OX424572.1:10889027-11081483 GCA_949152435.1 Gastracanthus pulcherrimus
TGTGATATTAGATAATGACAAATTTGTGCAACAATTTTTATATTTATACACTGACGAACTGTGATAGTGATCAAAGACTTAATGTAATGACAAAATAACAATTTTTATGTAATGTATTTTTGCCAAAATTGACAAATAAATCGTATATCTATCTATCTCTCTCTCTCTCTCTCTCTCTCTCTCTCTCTCTCTCTCTCTCTCTCTCTCTCTCTCTCTCTCTCTCTCTCTCTCTCTCTCTCTCTCTGTGTCTCTCTCAGTTCAATTTCCTCACATCATCCAAAACTTTAAAGTACGTCGTAAGTAGCCTGGCGCAAATATGCAATTTATCTTGACGAAAACTGACAAGCGCATCTGAGTTAGTTCATCAGAGGCAAAGTGTTGTGTGTGTATTGGCAATGCCTCATCTAAGACACAAGTCAGAGATGCACGTGCACTGCACAGTACGACAGATGAACACTACAGGTGTACTTTGTATTAACGGATCACTTGCAAGTGTCTTCTTCACATTTGTAACTGTGCCGGCAGTGGCTTGACTTACATAAATAACAAAAGACATAGCATTATTTAGTTAGGTCCATGAGATTACAGAAACTGAAATGCTCAGTATTGTACATCGGGTTAACTACCTCACGTTGACGGATACTTACAAGTACATCGACAATAGCCTGTGCTAAGTAGAGTGTTGCATGTTTATTGGTAATACCTCATCTAAAACATAAGTCAGAGACGCATATGCTGGACACGGTACTGTAGAACCACTACACCATATTAGCGAAGTCTTGCAAGTGCAAGTAAGAAATGCCCAGTCTTGCATGCCAGATACATAAATGGTTGGTATGATCAATCGAGTTAAAAACGGAGAGTTATAAGTACGTAGGGGTTACCCCGTTTTACATACGTGACACAAGACACAGAGTCACATGCTCGGTGCAATCCATTGGGTTAATTATCTCACATCGACGGAGACTTTAAAGTGAGAAGACTGGCAAATGCAAGTTGAAGCTGTGTGTTTTCAGCATGGGCGTGTCGAGAGTAACATATTTCGCACACACAACAGAAGTCAGAGATACAAATGCTTGGCAAACTGTATCCTACTTCACATCAACGATTAACTACTTCTCGTCCACAGAGATTTACCAGCAGATTCCGATCATCAGAGCCGTACATACTTGTCACCGGTACTTCAGATTGTAGATTTCTTGTCCTTGACGTTCTAAACTCTGCGACAATTGCAATTTTCAAATGAACCGCACACATTTCGAAGACATAAAAAGTGTGCGCATGGATGATTGATATAAGAGGCATGACAATTTGGACTCTCGCATATTGATTGACAGCCTCTACATCATTATGACAACCTGAAGAGCCGGTAGACAGTAGCAGGCAATGCGGACTCCACGTCCACTAGTCAAAAAACAAGAAACATCCTGAAGATACAGACTCAGCGCCAATCTCAACATTCAAAAGAAGTTCTCATACCGCGAACGGTGAAACCAAAATTACATTTACGCTCCATAAGAATAATTTAATTTTTCTAAACAGTTGTCGATTTGACTAGCGCGAAGCGATACAACCTTCTCAATAATGCACACACTCGCTTCCCCGTGTTTTGATCGCGTCTATCTACAAACAAAGGGAAGCGTGAGTACGAGAGCCTCGGTTGTGACGGCAAATAAGCGCGAGTGCAAACAGCGGCGCAGTCGCTGATCGCGTGTACATCTGTTTGCCAGGACTGCTGGCGTACTCGCACTCGCGGCGCACGCATTTCTCGCACTCCGCTGGTATCCGGTCGATCGTTGGGCAGTCGCCCGCGCGCGCGCGAGCTGCGAAGGCTCATCAATCGATTGGGAAAATTGATATAATGCGATGTACAATTCGCGCGTGTGACAAACGATTCAAGAGTATGCCATTTCAATTTCGAATGATGCGCAATGGATGAATGATTGATTATATCTATCGTATTGGATATTAGTGCACAGAATTTTTTTGGGCTCGTATTCGAGTAAGCAAAAAGGGTACGTAAAATACGCGAAGTACGTGAAAACAATATGCCAAATTCGCGAAATACCTACGCGAAATACACGAAGTAAGCGACAACGGTACGCGAAATACGTGAAGTACGAGAAACTGGTACGCGAATTATTTGAAGTACGTGGAAAAGTACACGACTACAATAAAACAGTTTGTGAAATACGAGAAATATATAAAATCGATGCGCGAAAGGCTTAAAGTACACCAGAATACTACTTGAACCAAATCGTGTGCGAAGCAGACATAAACTTAATTGTATTTTTTAATGAAAGGTATACAAGGTAAAAGCTAACGCTGCAGGCTTCGTGAGTAGGCTGGTTATTCGTTGGGATATGGTTATTTTTAAAAGGATAGAAGAGTGCACGATTCCTTTAGTTAGGGTAGTTTGTATTCTGGGGCTACGTCTTCGCGTACTTCGCGTGTTTCGCGTAAGCGAATACTGTACGCGAAAATGGTAAACGAAGTAAGCTATTTTTAAACTCTTTTAATAATCCAACTTTGAAATCTGCAGCTGCAAAATTGATATTTCTTGGACAAAATTTGTCAGATAGACAGAGGCGACCATTGATGATTATGATGGTTTATCTTTTAATTCACAGCGTCCATAAAATTTGTAAACCTCTTGTCATACAAAAATACCTTGACAAATTACGTCCCTGTCTCTTTCTCTTCTTCACGTCTCCTATCTTCCTCAATCTTTTTTCCTGCACTTACCTCTATCTCTTTCTTCTTCTCTGAACTGTATTAGATACCGACTCGAGATTCGCTTGTACTTTAAGAGGAGAAACACGCGCCCATTACGTTGTTAAGCTGAATAGCTAATTAGAGTAAAAACTTCCGAGAGACCTTCCTCTCTCTCTCTGCTTTTTTCTTCCCTTTCTCTCGCTCCCTCTCTTTTCCTATCTTTCTCTCTAACCCTCTTTCTCTTGCAGCATATAACAGCAGCTTTCGGACTGCTTAATGACCAGTTTGCAGACCGTGCGTTCACGGTATGAAATTAGTTTTGAAATTGAAAGTCCATATCGTCCTTTTTTCTCTTTACTCGCTGCATGGGCAGATGGAAAAAATAAAAGGAGGAACTCGACAAAGTTCCGGATTTGATTGTAAAATTGATTCGACAGAGCGGGAGGAGAAAAACTTTTTCAATATTTCCTTTTTAAAATTACCCCCTTAACTCGCGTTTAAGCTCTCCACGCCAGAGCGAGCGTATCTTCTTATACTATTCTTCAACTGCAGTTGAATTTCTTCCGCGTGAACTGAGATTGAAATTTTTTTTCCTAATGAACGAGTCACGGTTAAGTTACGTTCCAATGATACGGAATAACTCAGAATTTTGTACAATAAAATGAATTGCATTCATTAAAATGAATTGCATTTACGGTTATAAACATGTATTCTTTTTCCTCTTTTTTAATAAACAAAAGAATTATTTCCCAGATCCCTATGCACTATATTAAAATACCAGGAATTTCAGTACGTTTAGCAATGCAGACTTTAATTATTATTCTCAAATAACGATGAAACATATTTCGCAAATTACAATTCCGTAACATTAATTCCCGACCCAGTTTCACTCACGCTCTACACACACACACACACGCACACACACACGCACACACGCACACAGGCACATATATCTACGATAAAATTATACATGCAGTATCGCCCGAAATATTTGCGATATCGCGTGTGCATAATCTGCGATGCGATAAGAGAACAAAGTGCCGCGCTCCGAAAAGCAGCGCCAAAAATAATTCAACCTTCAATTTTGTTGTTCTCTGTTGGTGCAGGGACGCGTGCCACGAGGCCTGGACGCAGCTGCGCCTGTCGCCGATGTTCGGCTGCATCTGCCCGGACAACGGGGCGAAGAAGCGCTGCGACAAGATCTTCTCCATGGTCAATTACAATCCCTGCGTCGGTGAGTGCTTTACGCCTTTTTGCGCGCAAACAAAAAATATATCTCTATCTCTCTCTCTCTCTCTCGCCAAATGTGTATATACAGCGATAACAGATACAGCGGCGGCAGTAACAGTGGCAGTGTATGCTGAATATATATATATATATTTTTTTCACATCTATATATTATATTATATATATGAATTTTTTTCTAATCGTTGTCAGTGAAGATATATATCTTTTTTATACTTTTGTTTTTCTTTCTTCTTCAGTGTCTTGTATATATAAGTGATTCTAAATGTATTGAGGAAGCTGTCATGATTTGACACGTACTTTTGGGATTTTTTTTCTTGTATGTATATTATTATTATTGGTAGACTCTCGATTTTGTCGAAGCATTTTAATTAGTGTATTATTTGCATATATACATTCAAAGCTTATTAGTGAAATCTTTCGTAATTATTAAATAACTTTTTTAAACTATATTTAATTTTCAGTATTGTTTAATTAAACGATACATTGATAAGCATTTAGTTGTAATTTTGTTTGTATGATCTAGTACTATATCAAGCATACGCTTTTAATTCTTGTAATTTTATTGTCATTGTTTGTACAGAAGATATTTAAATATAGGATAACCGATAATTCGATTAAAAGTATTTCTATAAATAAGATTTCGAGGCAAATACTATTACAAGTGAGGGCGAAATTGACTTTGACGCTGCTATTGATTATTTTTTTCTTTCGCTCCTAATCGTGTGTACAAAGCCTTATGTATACGATATAAGAGAATACCGTATATCGTATTCCGTAGTAGACAACCACGACTTCTACAACGGCCTCGTCGGATTAGCAGCAAAAACTTACACTATCGGTCAGCGAAAAAAAAGATGACGGATAAACATGCGTTCGAGAGATCAAGTTAAGGACAACTGTATAACTTAATTATGTGACCGTAATGAAATTTAGAAGCTAATATATGTGAAAACTAAATTATAATTAATCAAATATAATGAATTAAACATAGGGTAATGCAATTCAAATGAATCAAATGATAAACATAATAATCGGTTCAATAAATCGGCCAACCAATTTAGATAATTATTAATAGTTAAACAATAAAATGCGTTTTAAAATTATTATTTACCCATTTGATTAAAAAATTATTGACAGTGCATAAAGAAATCTTAATATCAATCAGCTATGTTGATAATGCGAAAATGTTTTTGAGGACCGTATAGTTCTAAAGACTTCAAAAATACTGTATCAATAATTACTTCACGATTAATAATTATATTCTCCTAGGTATTAAAAAATAGTATGATTTTTTTCATGGCCGGGGATAACTATTTTACCTAAGAATTATTTTTAAATTATAAATGAAAAAGTGATATTGTAAAAATGCCAAAATAAAAAAATCATGAGCACTACAAAAAATAATTTAGTGTAGATACCTTACAGGTACCTGCATATAAGTATCTAGCTTACCTATATGAATAATATATTACCTCATTCATTCACAGAGATCTCACAAAGGATTCGTAAATACCTTGAATAAGTGAGAGGACCGTTTTATCCAGTTGAAAACAAAAGAGTTGAAAATAATTAATGAAATCTACTCGCAAACAAGAAATTGTTTCAACACCTCGTTCCGTCCAAAATCGATCCGCCGATATCTGCCAATCAAAACCGGCGATTCATGAGTGCAGTAGCCCAAAACCAGCATCGCTACTCACCCACACACATACAAACTTCTCGCTTACTTTCCTTAATTAGCTTCAGCCACTACAGGCCTATCGCGATCGGCAGATAACCCGCGCGCTCGCGACTTTATCGGCTCGACCTTAATTTCGGCGCGGGGCCCGTTAATTACCGCTCGCGCGCGAGTTTCGCCACCCCGGACGTACTCCGATAATTCATTTTTCACTCTACCTTACGAGGAAACTCTTCGCCCGCGCGTTCCTTTGACTCGCGGACTGGCCCCGGCGCTGGTACGATTAATCTCGTTGTCGCGCGTATAAAGACGCGAAAGGTCTGCGATCGCGATGCGGTGATATATGGATGACGACGGGATGCTCGATTATTGAGGGGTCGTTGCGTAATTAGAACCGTTGCACGCGCGAGCGACGATGCGTCCGCTTTGTTTGCGCCCGATGCCGAGAGCTTTGTGGCAAGACAATGAAGGGTGGTTTTCGCACGAGGGAAAAATTGAGGGCGCGGGAGTGTCACGCGAAAAAAGCGTCGCTTTAATTTTGATGAATTTGTCGATCGTTTCTTTTTGTTGACGAATCGTGAAAGGGGTTTTGTTGTGTTGAAGAAATGTGAAACCGCTTTTTACAAGCCCTACAACACCGATCTGAAGTTATACAGTAATCCTATTTATATAATAAAATACTGGGTTCAAACATTTACTTAACATATTCGACAATTATTATATTGTTACAAAGAGCAAGTGAATTTGGGTTTTCTATCAATAAAAGACAAATGAACGTTTCACTACTAAATGATTTGAATAAAATTAAATAATAGAAAGAAAGAGACATGATATCTGAAACGTACTAAAATTATTATTTATACTATAGAACAGTGTGTTAATATATATATACTCAATATGTTTTTTTTTCTGACGTTCGAACGTTTGTACACTTTTTAAACTTTAATTAAAACGTCATAACTTTGAACAGCGTTTAAATTGCTAACTTCATGTGATAGGTTCATAAATTCCATATGACTGCTACAGCATGCCTCACTTTTCAATCGTACAACAAAATATCTCTTTGTTATTATTTTAACTATTGAGCATTTATATCAAACATTTACAAAAAGCTCAATAACATTCTTTTCAATAATATACTAGATCTTTTTGACTTCAAAATTTTTCTTCACCTGAGTTAAGCGTATTATGATGAACAATCTATACATTTATTCATCACAATGCGCGTCTATACATCTAGTTTCTCATTTAAAATCTAATTCCGCTTCGACAAATACATAATCGGCAACAGGCAGCGCTTTGTGCCCTTGCGCGTGACGGAACTGCGCTCTGGCCGTTTAAAATTCAAACGCACAGTACGCTACGATGCTTTTTGCTGTAGATCGCGCGCGCGCACACGCCTTTGACGGGAGCAAAATTCAGCGCCGATTCCTTTGAATGCCCCCTGCAGCTGCAGAGCAGCGGCTTTGGGAGCTGCGAATTCCTCGAGACAAAGGCGACGTCGAGCTACGCACCGGGAGTCGGACGTTGGATAATACGCGGATTTGTACGTATTCGGAGGCGTCGCGTATATGGTACTTTTTGAGATTAGGATGCGAAAATTCAGGTTTGATTTGGAGTAAAGAATAGAGATGGGATTCTTGCGATTTTTGAGGAAGCGAAAATTGATACGGATTATATTTAGGTTTTTAATATTTTGTTTACTGGTAAGAATTCTGTAAAATAATAAACTTGTTTATATAAATCAAAGTTATTGATGAAATACCTTTATTTATTGACTCAGATGTAAGCTTCATTCTTTGCATATATGCCGACAAACATTTTTTTTCTGCTTTCTTAAAATCAGTATAAAATACGTATGTTTTAAGTATAAAGAAAGTTATAATTATACAATATATTTTTTTATTTATAAATTTCAAAGCTTATTTGGTGATTAGTTTTGTAATCTAATTATTTTAAACTCTTTTATTTTATTGTTGAGTACTTTTACTTTCAGAAAGCTTTATGCTTTAATAAAGCAATAATACAAAACTTGAAAAATAGCCTTTAACAAAATTGCATAAGAAATTGTTAAACATTCACTTCAGCTTAGGTTAGGTTCTCGAGTAGACTATAAGACTATAAGGACTGTATTTTTAAGTATAGATTTACTATAATCAACAATATTAAGCATATAATTATCCAATCTTCATATGTTTGATCTATTCGCAATAGCGAAAGTCTAACATTAGGAAAATACACCTTCATACATATATGTATCATATATGCATAGTGTACTAAATAATAAATAGTATACTCTAGTTTGCCCATTGCCCGCATATTTGTCCTTAACGTTGATCGATCGCTAACGCACCCGTCACCGACTTTGATCTTGACTACTCGGCCGAATCCGGTATAGTCTGTATAATATAATATATCCGACGAGGCCACCAACAATACACGATTCTTTTTGCATAAGGGTCGGCGGCAGCTGTTTATTTTGGTTTAAAAGTAAGTGACTTTACTCGCTGATTCAGAAGATCGGTTAATGTTTCACAAGGTGTCGCATACTTGATAGACTCGTAAATGATCAATCGCGATAGAATATGAAATAGAATATTTTTGAAGTAGCGACGATTGAATTTAGTCAGCCACGTGTATTTCTGACTCTAATCGAATAAAATATTTAAATATTTGCATTGGAATTAACAACTCAGTTCATTATCGATTTTAAGAGCTCGAATGTGTCTGTCGCCGAAACACGATGTAAGTATTTGAGCGATTTATTATTATATTAAACGAAATGACAGGAATAAAATTTACGAGCGTTAAGTTTTAACATCGGAGATCTGTATAAATGTGTATAAAAATATGTCTAGTTGATATTTGAATTAGCACTGACGTAAATTGCACTTATTATATAAGAAACCAGTCGTAACTTCATTATCTTTTATAAACCTCAAATAATTATTGAATCGTATGTAATACAAAAATAATTACCTTACGAGTTATCGTCAAGAATCAGTTAGTGTGCACAGGATTGGCAAAGTCGACATTTACTTTCCAGGAAAACAGCGACAACGGGGCAAGATAATGCGAAAGAGCTTTTCCTGTACGAATCGCATGTATGAGATCCATATATACGTAAATACAACCGTTATCTGTATATACGGAGTTTTCTGCATCGAGCGATTCAGTCATATATATTTTCGCTTCATAACTCGTGAGAATGTAAAATATTTTCAAGTAGCTTAACTTATTTTATATAATTCACAATGAATTATTAATTTAGAACTAACAGTGTTATTTTGATTAAATAATAGGAAAGATTATTAATTCTTAGTGGTTTTACTAGTTTTATTAAGACAACTTCTAATTGCTTTCCTATTAAAAGTAAATCACATGTCGCAAGAAATTATTTGAGATAGTATTTAAAACTTCGAGTGAGAATTTGATACAAAGCATGACGGGACATATTACATAAAATTTTAAACAAGTTTCATTTTATAATAAGAAATACAGAAAATGTATCTAGATAAATGTTTATCTAACTAATCCAGACATTTATCTAGATAAATGTGTATCTAAATAATAAATATAACTTTATTAAATAAAAACACAACAAAAGTTATATATTGATCTAAATAAGCATTTATTTAGATACATATTTATCTAGATAAATATTAATCTATAAATAACGCGATGAAAGAATTTAATTATATTAGACGGCAGTGAATAAGATTTAAGATAATTTGCTAGCTATTTTATCACTAGATCATGACAGGAATACAATATTATTCCTATACATTATCTAGATAAATTATCTTTTCTGCAACATTATTCAAACTGAATTTTATTACGTCTTCATGTACGTCACGTGCCTTTATAAAAAGAAATCCATTATTAAACTCTCGACATACTTCGTAAAATCCAAACTCTGAATCGTCCGACCAGCAAACCTCGCAGAAACCTCCATATACACAGAAAACCTTCAGCAAACCGCTGCGCTGCATTTCGTTTACGTACGAGTAGCTCTCTCCGCGTGTGGGCGCGCAGTCGCGCGCTCCTACAAGTGCGCCCTCGCGAGCGCGTCCTTTATTGCTCTTATTATCTGCAGCGGCGACGTCTGCAGCACCGGGGCAAAGTAATTGCGAATCATGGCCCTCCTTAAGTGCATACAGTGCCGTCGCTTTATCTCTCTCCCTCTCTCTCTCTCTAGCTGCCTTTTATTGTTTTCCCGCCGCGGCCGCGAAAGTGCCCCGAAGCGCTGAAACGGCGATCGCGGCTAATGCGCCGGTCGTCTGCCCTCTTCTTTTAATGCGTTCCGAGAGATTTATTTGTTTAGCGGGGGCAGTTTCTCTTTTTTTTTCATTTTTTCGTTTGTGTTTGGATGAGTGTTGTTTTGCGCGTACGGGAAATTAACGGAGGGATCGTTGTAATGGAAGAGAATGAATTTTTAGAATTATAATGGCGTTGTTGGAAGAAAAAGGTGTTAGGTATAATTAGTTGTTAGGTTTTGTATTCGGAAGTGACTAAAGCTAAGAATATGTTTGAAGAATATATGTTGAAAAAGATTATTATTACGAGTGGCTTTAAGTAACTTTCGATGAAAATTTGGGTCGATGCTTCCCTTATTTATAAGCAATTTATTTTCGTGGTCGACGATTACAAAATAAGAAATAAAAGGACGACATACTTCTTAAGGTACGGGTACAATAAACGTTCTGGTATTTTACAACCTCAAATTTCGATTTTTTTTATTAAGAAAAATATTTTATGTATTAGAACTGCTAAATTTATTCTTTTCAGGATGTCTTTAAAATCATGGATTTTGCTTCAACTGGTATCTCTATGTTGACTAATCAATCCACTTTTTACTCATTTCAATAGAATAAATAAAAATACAATTTTTTTAGATTTTTTATATATTATTCTTTTATACAATTGTATATTTTCTAATAACTGTTTTTAATGATTCAATTATCTTATTAATTCATATTTAGTTACCAAACGCATCAATACAGAATATTGAATTCTAATTTTACTTCTTAGGTTGAAATGAGATTTTTAGCACAATTCCAAAACAATCGACGAATTACTTAAATGGTAATTTCAAGAAATTAAATCATTCATCAATGAATATTTTCAGCGCTTCTAACAAATAAAATCCAGTTAATCGGTATACTATAAGAAAACTAAATCAGTAAAATTGTAGTACTTAGCTCTTTATGATACAAAATTAAAAAAATCGCTGTACCCTTATCTTAAGAATCCAACTTACGTTAAGAGATCAATTAGGAAGAAGAAGAAAATTCCGACGAAGACTACGCCAGCACAGCCCCTGTCGAAGATGTACCACCAAGCACGCTACGGCACTAAAATTGCACAATCATTGTATGTACCTTGCCTTACGAGCTCTTGCCGATTATACGCCGGCTCGTTATTATATTTTTTCTTCCAGTTTATAAATACAGTATATATACTATATAAATGGTTTATTTGTAGTTTCAGCATTCGATGTTTGTTGGCTTAATAGACTTTTTCTCATATACATACATTTAATAATATATTATATTTATATACATTCTCTAAGTGTACCGAAGTATCTTTTATTTGCAACAATATATATAAATATGTATATCGATATACATGTAGCTTTTGTGTGCTTCTAGAATATATTTGAATACAAAGTACGAATTTCCTGATTGATCGCGCATTAGTCTCCATTCTCCAATCAACTCGGCAAGTAAAAGCACTAACGGATCGATACTTAATCGCGTCGCGTCCGCTTGCAATGGAAACCGAAACGGAAATTTTCAGCCCAAGTGCCTCGCAGCTTTGTCATGCAAATTAATTGGCCCTAAACGGCCGGACGGAGATTATCGAGGAGGGAGGGGAGAGGGTGAGGAACTGGGGCTAAGGTAGCGCCGACGGGCTGATCAATCGGGAGCATCTGGCAAAATGAGTAAACGACGAGGAGGAGGCGAGGGGACGAGATTGTATTACGTCTTTTCTCTCCTATACCTGATCTTCAGATCCTCTGCTGAAGTTGAAACTTATGCGAAATTTACCGAGAGGGGGGCAAGGTACAAACCGCGCGAAACTTAGCACCGCATGCCATTACAAAAGCCCGATCTGCGCATCGCACGCTGCACGATATTGCACGAGGATATATGTATGCTACTGCACGTGTCTTTTGTCAGTGTTTGTTTAAGTGTCCCTCTCTTTCTTGTGCTGCACTCTACCGTCTCTCTTTGTTGTTATTTATTAGTTTGTGGTTTTCTGCCTCTTATGACTGTGTTTTTTTTCTATGTCTCTCGACACAAATCAACCAGACTCGCATAATTTTTTTATATTTTTCATCACATACCCAACGCAGATGATTATTATTCGCATCCAAAGTGTACCCGAACCTCATAACACATACTTCATTTTCAGTTTCAGTTGTAACAGTTTTGTTCAGTTTTTGAAATCGCGCAAATCAGTATTCAAAAGGAATTAATAGAAGGGAAGATCAATCTTTGAAGCATTAAAATTTATTGATTCGTGTCAATATTGTCCGACTATATCGCGATATCATCTACTTAATCCGTCATTCTATAATACAACCTTCATCTTCTCAGTTTTAAATTTTTCTGATATGTATGTTGATTCTCCACTGAGAAAACCACATCGTAAAGTATTATAATATCGATATTGTAAAATTTTCTTAATAATTTTTCTTTATGTAAATTTTACAGTACGTATTGAAATATTATTTATTACGAGATTTTAATATTACGATTTTTTATATCGTAAATTTTACTATATATATATATATATATATATATATATATATATCGTAAATTTGACCAAATATGTCGTAAAATCTACGATATATATCGTATTAGTTACGATATTCTTTTCTCAGTGTTATTATTGAAATCCGGAATAGTAGGCAATGAAGAAAGTAACATTTCAAGCACCATGATTCTATAAAACTAAAGTAGACTCTCGACAATTCGTATTCTCTCGGCAGCCTCCTGCATAAAAATATTCACGCAGAGTCGAGCATCGCTCCTCGGAATTCCTCCACAGTATACTCGATACACAAACTTGTGCGAGAAACTCGAGCCAACAGACAGACGCGTCGCGCCCGCGCGCGCAACGAAACTTTCCTCCTTCAACCTACTGCTCTCTGCTCAGCGCCAAAAATCGTCGATCGACTACTTCGATTATCGAATCAGCGCTCGTTCGCTCGTACACAAGTGTACACACACATACACACGCGTGCTTGTTTGTATCAAAATCGCTCGCTCGCTCCCTCGCTCGACAGACTTAACAGTCGAACGACCGGAAGGTGAGAAAAGTAGTCGTCGCCGACTTGAGGTTAAACGAACTGCTCGCTGAGATGCAAAATTCACGGCCCAGTGGAGCAGCTCTACATGTGTGTTACGCGAACAGTCGCTTGTTTGTCGACGCATGCATAGAGCAAACTCTCTCTCTCTCTCTATCTCTCTCTCTCTCTCTCTCTCTCTCGCTCTTTCTTATAGTATATACTGCATTTGCTGCAGTGGAGGATGAACTTGCCGCCTGACTGTGTATATATGGCAGCGGCAGCGGCAGCAGCTCCCTCGAGTAGAGCGAATCATCTTGAGGGAATTCGGCTGCTGCTTGCTCTTTTTGCTCGTCTACCTACTCTTCCTTCGAGCTGCGCATGTACAGTACATACGCTCCTCTACATCCTTCGCTCGAGTGTCTAACTGCTTCTCGACTCTGCTTCTTTCCTGCAGTCGTCTTTTACGCTTTGCTCTCGATCACGCGCGAGCGAGCGCGCAATTCGTCTTCTTTTATTTCGTTTTACACCTTAATTGTCACATTGAGTTCGGGAATTTACTTTATGACCGTGCTCTCTGTCTGTCTTTCCCTTTTTAGATTAAATTACGTTACGTGTAATACTCGTGCCTTGAACTCTCGACACGGCTTATTCATTCATTCAAGCGTCTTACTCTACCGCGTTTGATCTTTACATCTCTACGAATAGCTTTGATTATCTGTTACTCCCGTTTGGTCCCGTTTCCTCGATCGACCTACTTCAATGCAAGTAATATTTTGAGAGATGCATTATCGCGAGATGGTCGAATATGATCGAATTTCTCCGAAAATATTTAAATTCTTTATATATTATGTTGGTATATTTAGTTTTATACTTTTTGTATCGTTTAGATGGTATTTTATGGAGCGTCACATTTCTTGCACTAAAATGGATTCTCGATATTATTACGCGTCCATTGACTAATGATCTTCCCAGAACGAAATATTTTATAACAATGATAGATTGAAACCATTAAAGTTTTATTACTTAAAGATAAATTAATTCTAATAGCTTTGTTAAATTTTCTGAAAGAAATAACATTTTCAATTGCGCAATTATAGTGCAATTACTTACTAGAATTGATCAACTTAATAATGGAAATGACGTTTGACGCGAAGAACTTGACACTCCATAAAAATGCATCTTTTGAAAACTCGAAAAATCAGTCTCACCACACACTACGATCATCATAACCTCATATCAACAAGATCCAACATATCTGATACCTCTTCCGCGCAAAGGGTAAAATAATCACTAGACTCAACAATAAAAGAATCGTCACTTCATCTCACGTAGGCGCTGATACTAGCCCTAAACAGACGACATGACCACTTTCCTCAGAAAACTCTTTTTGGGGCTCTAGTTTCTCCGTCCTAATCTCAAATCAAAAAATCCACACGAAAACTCGAGAGAAGATCGCCAAATCGCGAGCCACATCACACACATACCGACTTGTCCACTCTCCTATCACGGGCGGTTCTCTCTGCTTGTGTGTTTCAGAGTATCAGCCCTCGTCCGCGTCCGTGGACCTCTCGGGCACGGACTCCGCCCTCTACCCGTACGAACCGAGTCGCGAGCAGGACACGAGCTTCCAGGAGATCTGGTTGCCCCCCACCAGTCAGTACCCCTATTTTTTGTTCCCGGGCACCGACGGGCCCCGGCTCTCCTCGGCCTACTACGAGCTCGACCTCGATCTCGCCACGAATCTCGAGGCCGAGCAGCAGTCGCGCCATTACCACCAGCAGCAGCAGCCGCCGGACAGTAACGGCCGCCCAGGAGCCGGTAGGCCTAAGATATACCTCTATCCGCATTCCGTGCCCCCGGATCTCCAGGAGTCCTCGGCCGCGATCCGGGTCTACGAGAACAATCGCTGGCAGACCCAGTGGATGCACGTCTGGCCCGAGCCGCCCCGCCGGCACTCCCAGCCGCAGCAGCCTTCCCCCTCCTCGCCCACCCACAATCACAATCATCGCAATCATCATCATCATCGTCCCTCATCGCCATCCGTGTCGTCTTCTCTATCTTCTTCTTCTTCGACCGCCTCGTCTGTTCTCCTCACCACACCTGCCTCCCCCTGGTACAATTCCCGTCCCAAGCATGATCGTGTCTCCAGCACAACCACCACCACTAATGAGCACAAAAGCCAGCATGTCGACAACGACGACGACGACTACCACCACCACCAGCACCACCACCACCGTCACCAGCACCACCGGAATCCAAGCGCACAACCACCTGAACCACCTGCACTAGCACTACCCCCCGCGTCGTCCACACCCAGCACGAGCGTAGCAGTTGCTGGCCACGGCCTGAAATTCGCACCGCGGCCCACGTACGAGCACGGGGCCGCCTACGAGCGCGTGGACGATGAGCTGGACGGGCTCGACGAGTTCAGACTGGCCCGGCTGCCCGTAGATCGGCTCTTCGACCTGCGCGAAGCCTTCGAGGGCTTCGTCGACTCAGGTTCGTAGCGTAGTTGTCGATGGTCGTCGGGAACGTCATCGTCCTCATCCCGTAGCTGGATGGAGAGGGATGATTGGACTGGCGCGAGATGATGCGCTCGGTCGCGGGGTAGGGATAGCGTGAGCAAAGAGAAGGGATGAGCGTGGAGTTTATGGGATTGACGGATTTGGCTCTGGTGATTGGATGCAAGGGACAAGGATTTTGGTGAAACTTTGAGGTTAATGTTTTAGTATCTGAAGACCGATGAGGATGGTGACCTATAAACTTGCGTCAGAAGGCAGCATAGTGATATAGGAGTCCAGCCAATCAGAAGCGGAAATCTCAACGCTCTGATTGATTGAAGTCTTATACAGCTTGTACCATCTACTGACCGGAGTTTAACACTAGCCATATCTGTACCTGAAATTCTATCCATTGTATCTTATACAGTAGAATTTATATATACTATATTGTATCAGACCTATTGGATAAAATTACGGATATGGTGCTTAATTTTTAGTTACCAGAAGATGATTCCCAAAGTTACATAAAATGCGTGACTTGAACTCCATCGCCTCCCCCTGCAACACTTGGTTTTTTAGTGTTTTGAGATCCGAATATCTATCGAAAGGCTAAATATTTATAAAGATGTGTTTCTATAATAATTTGATATTAAGAATTAAGGCAATTTTTGGTAGTATGAATTAAATTTTTTACTAATAACATCATAGAATCCATTAACATACTATCAACTAATAAATGTAGATGATCTAAATAACATAAAAAATTCGATTTCATCTATTTTTTACGCGTGAACATAATTCTCTTGCTACGATTTTCAAATGTATAAAATGAAAACTCACGCTCATTTCTTCACGCAGAACCTATCTATTATCTATAAATAAAAATAGAACCACATACAAAAATCCTAATCATTAGAAGATATGTAAGCTTGTTTCTTGAATGTCAGTTATAATGATAGGTACTTATTGTGTTCTGTTTAATCAGTCCTTATTTATGACTTGAATATTTCCACACACAATGCACTGTTCACGTAATTATCTATACTTACTAATCAGGTCTTAAAACTAGATTGGACTGTTAACGTAAGTGCAACATCACGACTGCTTGGATTTTCACTCATCAATTGAAAGTTATTAGTAATAATTGTACAATTCTCAAAGAATCTTAGAAAAGGTAAAGATAAAAAAAATAAATTGAACAAAAATACAAACGTATACCTAGCAGTACAAAGAGAAAGTAAAAGGATTCGTACGACCTACGTGTATCGGAAAGGGATTAAAAAAGGTTACCGCTACCGAAAAGTAGCCACAGCTGACGGAAGTCATACTGTACATGCTCAAAACGGGCGTTGCTTTGGGCACAGGCCAATGTTTGGGATTGCGCGCCGAGAACTGATAATGAAATGTAGGTTGAGAAGCGCCGCGCTTTGACTGACTGAAGCTATTGCGTCAGTTGCGGTCACCTCCTATCGATCGCAATTTATGTGATGGAGCCGAGGCAGCGGTAGCTTCAGCTGCAGCTGCAGCTCGTGAATTCGGAGATATCTAGTATCGGCCTTAAATATTCAGTTTTCACAGAGGGACTGAAAGTTAGCTTCGATAGGAGATTTACACTCGAGGAAAAACGATGATGGTAGCTGGCGCAAAGACCCGTTAAAGGACATTTCGTTGGACCATATGAAGCAACGTTTAATATATTTAATTTCTCGTAAATCATAGCGTAAACAAAAACACGTAAGGTATTGTTTAGCGGAACTCGTGCGAATTCCATTATTCGATAACGACGGTCCAGAGAGCCATCTTCCTTTAACTGTCTGACCATGTGCTTTCAGTGAACGTCATATCGAACGCCGACAATACGACGACGCTCCAACTGATCGAATCGCAGGTGGAGAATCCGCTCATAGACGCAGGCCATCAGGACCTCCATGCTTTGAAACAGCTTCCCATTCCGAACGTGCACCACCATCGCGTTCATCACAAACAAAAGAATCAATCCCACGAGGATCACGAAGGTAAGCTGTACTGTAGAATATCACGAGATAATCCCGTGTGATGATGTGCTACAGTATTATTACTATCTCAATATTGAATGATACATTTACTTGAAGTATATATTTTTTAACAAGGAGCATTGGATGTCGAAATTCTGGTTTTCCATTAAATATCTTAGCAACTAATCATTTTATAAAGAACTAACATCTAGGGTCTTTCAGAACTCTTTACGGAGAGGACGGTGGCTCTGTTATACATTATGAAATTATTGCGTTAACAGTTAATAAGGTAATTACTTAAGAAGTAATACAATGTTTCTTCGACATTAGTTATTACTCCAGTAATTACCAAAGTAATTAATTTTTATTCATGTTTAAGCACGTATTTAGTAATTACGACAGTAATTACTTTTTTCTAAAGACTAGAAAAAAAGCTAGTATTAACTTTAGTGATTATTGAAGTAATTACTAAATACTTGTTTAAGAATTAATTTAAAAAGTAATTATTTTATTGTAATTACTATAACAATATCTATGCTGAAAAAACTTTGTGTTGTTTAAGTAATTAATTTAGTAATTACTAGTATAATTATTTATTATTTTGCTCTTCACGAAGAGAGTTATGAAATGCCCGGTATGCTAAACAGTACTAACGGATTCTATACAGCCAACAATAACGAAGAACTACTCTTCTAAAAATAGAACGCATCGCAAAATCATATCTAACTTCTCGGCGAGCAGCGACAGCAGCAAATGCGAATCTTCTCTCAGTGCGGCCAATAAAAATTGAAAATTATTCAAAGCCGAGAAAAATATAAATCCCCCGCGTGCATATCACTCACTCGACGTAGCGAAAAACGCCTCGCCTCCGAGAGAAATCGCGTATCCAAAGTTTGCGTCGTTACGGGTCTCGCAGCCTGCCCAGGCAGGAAGGAGTACGTCCCCCGCCCCCGCCCCCTTGCCCCCCGGATCCGCGAGTTAAAGTTTGAAATCCGGCGTGCCGGGAAATAATATGCGGATACGAGTAGCGCAGTGAAGCTTGCAAGGTGTGGGTTGGGGGGGATAGAGGACGGTCGGTCCGCGCAGGAAATGAGACGCGAGTCGAAATTAAATTAAACTTTCGTCCGCCGACGCCGTGTAGCTCGCGATTAATCTCAGCCCCGAAGCGTAGACGCGCACGATCCCGACGAAGGATATATACGACTACGACGGCGTGGGTGTATATAGTGAGCGGTGCAGTGTAACTGCGACTGCAGGTGAGAGAGGATTTGAACGCAGGCGATACTATGACATCAATTTGAAATATCTAAGCTGCGCAAATGAGAAGAGCTGCTGTGCGGTGGGGGGGATGAGTTTCGAAAAGCTGGTTGCGAAATTGTTAGGACAATTTTCTTGGATAATATAGAGGTTACGTAATTAGCTTCGAATTTAGTTCGCTAGGTCAAAAACGCCAATTGTTCGACAATGTGAAATTAATTCAAATATTCAGGTTTATAAAATCATGTTATCAATTCTATATTAGTATATTTTGATTTTGACTTTATAACTTGCTCTATAACCTCTTAAAGGGGTAATCAGAATTAGAATGTAAATTTTGAAATACCTTATACTATTCCTGGTAGAAATCTAAGCTGGTTTCTAGCCAGATATTAACTAGATTTTCTAAATCTGCTTTAATTCTGGTTAAGAAATTAGCTAGAAATCAGTTAAAAACAACATGCTGTTTAGCTAATTTCTAGTTAGATTCTGCTTAATATTCTAGTTAATATACAATTAATAAACTAATTAATTTATGTATTAATTAGTAATGGAAATAATACCAGTTTTATAATAATCAAAGTAATACGCAATTCTAATCATACTACATTAAGTATTTTACTAAATTAAAGTTAAAAATGTACCTTAAATGTCTAGTAGTAATGGAGGTTCGGTTATTTGTTTACATAACGACACGTGCCTTTAAAAAGTATTATTAACACAAAAAGTACCAAAGCCCCGAGTAAAATTTAAGTGTCTTTATTAAAGAAATTTATGTTATAAATAATAGAATGCATGTAGTCATATAATTATTGTTATTTTAAAAATAACAATAAAAACAGAATAATGTAAGTTATGACGAAATTTGAAGAATTTGTAAACTAATATTTGTAGTTTTACAATGAAATTTTATTACAAAATTTTATTTTCGACATCAATCATAAAATTTTTGTTGACTAAGTTATGATTGACTTTTTCGGAAAGAAAATTATTAGTTATCAAATACTTTTAGTATTGCATATACATATTTCTATAATCTCGTTGTTAATTGTTGATAAAAATATTTATTTTGGCGGCACTATATTCAATAAAGTATAATAATGTATATTTTTAAAAACTAATAACTTTTCAAAACAAAATATAAATAGGTTAGATTTGCAAACAAAATACGTTCTTGCTTAAAGCATAGTCTTAAGCAGATTCTAGCCAAATATTAGCTGTAATTTGACTTATTAATAGCTTATTAATCTGGCTAATATTTAATAAGCAACCAGCCATTCTAGCTGATTTTCTACCAGGGTACTACTTACAGAAATTTAACATGATTACACATGTAGCAGAATGAAAGAGTAGTAGAGTTTCGTCATCCTCTTAGCAGATACCATTTATACCAATTCTTAAATTAAATCTAAACAAGAGCAATACAAATGTTCTATTCCAACACAAATTCTTACCAACTGCGTGAATTTTAACCTCACTCCCTTAAACAATTATCGGAGCACTCAAAAAGTAATTTTTCCAGCTCGAAGATAAAACTAAAAAACAGAGAGCGAGAGCGCGAGTTCCCCGAAATCAATCACTCTCGAGGCATCAGCGAAGTTAATCGGTGGATTAAAGGGATAACCGAGGATAATTACTTGCTCGCCCGATTCGCGGATGCAATCAATTTACGCCTTCATGCGCGCGAGCTCGGTGTGTATACAGTTCGCGCCTTCCCTCGCGCGACCACAGCGCTGGATCTACTCTGTCTCTATCCATTGTCCTTACATATTTGGGTGCAAAGACTTTCTTGTCTCGGATAAAAAGAAGCAGTTCAAGATTTACGGGGATCAAGATCAGAAATGTTTATTAATCATAGGGAGAATTTTAAAACTTGATAAATTATGTGGATATTTAAAGAGACGCGTTAGATCGGAATTTTTAGTCGAACTCGAGAGTGATACCAGACTAAAGCTTTAGGAATCTATACTTGAACAAGGTAGAAAGGGTATTGATGTGTTTACGATTGGCTTAATATAATGTCCATGTGAGAGACAACCCATTCATATTATCTCCACTTTTCTCACATGTTTCTGAAGCTTTATGATATTTATTGGGTTAGAATGATCGAGCTGCCGTAAAAAATCTGATGACCGTTCAAAAGCGCCATAGTTTTATTCATTTTAGCGTCGTTTGTGATCAGTCGAATTATATCTTTTCTTAATCAAACTTTTTTAAATACATTACTTCTTAATTTACATTACAACTTAAATTCAAATCTTGCATTCAGCACAGAGCCGAAAAACATTATTATCTCTTTCTCTGCCTTCCAATTGTCTGCTTTTCGTTCTCCAGCTTTTATCCGACGCTACCGTAGCCGCGCGCGCACCCCTTTTTTCTATCGTCCTCTTCCGCTCGGCTCCTAATTATTTCCTTTATCTCGGCGCGGGTTTGCGCGCGCTCTCGCCCTTTTATTCCCTCGCGCTCTTTCATTTACTCTTCCGCTTCTTATCGCCTCGCATTATCGTTTTTCTAATTCCAATTGTCCTCTATTTTGCACTCGCCCCGCTCGCTGCACTTTCGTTCGCCGTTCTTTTCTCGATTTAAATCACTGACGCTGCAGCGTTTCTTCCCGGTGTGCACTTATTTTCCCGTGCGCGCGACCTAATCTTCGCTGCAGTCGCGCGGCGAGAGTCAAAATGTATTCGAGCGCCACTTCCCGATGCATTCGGTGCGCCGCTGCTACTATGGAATCTCGAATTCATATATTCAATTTCGCTTCGCGGGCTGTATTATGGAGGATGGGAAAAGGGGGGCATGAACAAGGCAATGAATTACAATTGGTTCGATTTCTGCGAGGGTGAGATGCGGAATTTCATGGAAGAAAATTTTTATTAGTAGGTTCCGACTAGGGATTGTGAATTTTTAAATAATTAAATATATCAAATACATGGTATTAACGACGTATTGATTGCAATACGAAAAATCATATGAGATTAGGAAGATAAATAATGATAAATTTGGTCCATGGTCAAATTTGGAAGGATGGAGCGTAGAGACTACGTTTAAATGCATTATAAGTAGTAGTATACTGTTTTTGTCAGACAAATTCAGCAGTTTACATATTATTATACCAAATATGTTAAGATCTATACAATCAATATTAATGAAATAATATTGATGTAGCACCATTAATACACGAAAATTATTTTTTTCTTTAATTCAAACAATACTACTTTAAATTTATTTGTTATTTGACCCATACGTGTATTAGTAAACGAGTAAAAATTTTATTCAGAAACATATTTAATTTTAAATTTAATGTTAAATTGTCAAACTGGCGTACGCACAGAATTCACACGATTTAATCGTCAATGAACAAATAAACAAAGCTCCAGCGCCAAACAAGAAAAAAGTGGTAAAATGACAAATGCGAGGTTAAAAGCTGCCATACCGTCTTAAAATCCTCTGAATCCACCCCGGAATACCCAAAAGGAAGGAGTGGATTCTTATTCTTCGTCTCTCTTTCTCCTTCTTTTTGAAAATCTAGCTGGCGCCGGTGCATAGCAGCTCTTCTCTCTCTCTCTCTCTCTCTCTCCCTCCGGCTTGCCCCAAGTAGGTGCAATTAACGTAATCGCGAGGGCTTAAAGGACACCACGGGGACGGCGACGGTGGCAAATCGAGGTGAAAAACGAGAGGCGAGGGGACAGCTAATATTTCCATTATCCTCAAGGGGTCGAGGAAGGGGTGGATAACGTAGAGAGCGAGAGAAAGAGAAAGATAGAGGGGGAAGGTGTAACGTCGGCATGAAATCGCCGCTCGTTATCGGTCCGAGCGCCTTGCCGGAGTATAATGTACGCGAGCAAGATGGCGAGTAACGGAGATTATACGTTTATATAACGGAGGATTCGCAGAGAAGGAACGTATTGCGCCTGATGAGAGGCTGAAGATGTTCTTTTTTTAGCTGGGGTGAGATTAGCGGAGATAAAATTTTATCTAATAGAATTAAACTTTCGAAGATATTTGTCTTCGGTGTGTGTATAGGTAATTTGCAGGAAACTGCCACAATATCCTAACTTTAATTTGGTTTAAAATGTAATATTGCCTATTTTATAGGTGTACTTATCGTTATTGCAAAAACTTTTAAAATGATTAAAGAGATAATTCACTGATATAGTATCCTTTTTTAACACGTATGAACAGAATTTATTTTATGGTAATGATAAATCTCCTCTTATCAACAGCACAAAATTGTATTTTAGTCAGATTTAATATTTTTCTAAGTGGATAATACATGTTTACTGTAGCTATATTCATATAAAAAAATGTAAGTTTTATGATAATGTGCTCTATGTAATAATGTAAATTATAAAACCACTGAAGTGACTGTCCTCAAAAATCAACAAAAAGTAACCTAAAATTTGCTATAATATATTATATTTCAAAGTTACAATACAGTTTTAGTAATAAATGATGACTATATTCATCGATGAAATAGAAAAGATCAGTTTTCAAACCGATATACATCATTCATCATACATTCATATTTATTAACTTAAATAGCTTTAAAATATTAGCAAACATTGAGAAAATAAAATATGATAATTTCTTTCAAATCACCCATACAAATAATTTGTAAGTTTGAAATAATTATATTACTCCTCTCGATAGTTATTTCTTTAAAAAAAACCTGCTTTCGATGCATGAATCAGCAACGAGGGAAATGCAAAAGCGTAAGAGCTAAATGCGCAAAATTGCGCACGACGGAATGGTAATCAGGTAAAATAATGGTCGAAGGTATAATGAAAAGCGATAGAGATTCCCGTGAGCGCGATCGCGAGAGTGACAATAATGACGAGTGAGGATAAAAGGCAACAAAAAAGTGACAAGAATCGGGAACCGAGCGGGAATGAATAAATAAAACGAAAACGCGCGGAAAAAGCGCGGCTAGCGAAATGGAAATGGAGCGGGTGTGCGTTCGCTATTGAATTTTAAAATCCATCCGTAGCTTTGGGCAACGGTCGACCGCCTCAGCCTGTGAAATCCTATTAATATTCAAAATAACTTAAGCACAGAGTGCAATTCCGCGGATTATTTATATGCCGACCTCGCCGGTATAATTGTTTTGCCTGCAGCTCTTTGTTAAAGACGATTACGGTTCTTCTTTCATTCCGCTTGTGGAACATGCGCGTTCTACTTTTTCGGAGTATTCACGAGTTTCTTCGTGGATAAACAACTAGTAATACTTTGGTATTTAAAAATTGTATTCGTTAAGTACTAATTTATGATTATTGTACATTCAATCTATTTTTTAATTAAATTATTATTATAAGACTTAAGAATTAGGTATACAGATGAATGTATACTAGGAGTTTCTAATGCACTTATAAAAGATTTCGATTACTAAAAATCAGACAACTGTATAATAAAAGCAGAAATTTAATTCTGCCTTAATTTTATAAATTAATTAAATCAGTAGTTATATATAATAGAATTATATATTAAATAATCTTTACTCGAAATTACAATTTATAATATATTAATCAAGTGATATTAATAAAAGAGTTTCAAAAAAATATATCACAATAATAATAATATTAATAGGAAGATTTCATAGGAACAATATCAGTTTACTTACAGTTGTCAGTTAATAAAATATTTTAGTCGATATTTTATTAATGTCCATAATTGTATCAATAAGTGTGACATATACTACTAAAACAACTAATTTAAATTATTCTATATTACCTATATACTATCTCAACATTATCAAGCCCCACTAAATCGTGCAAATAATTGTGTCTCTGGATCGTAATATAACCGTCTTAAGTCGAAATAGTATAGGTTTCTAGCACGCAAGCAAGCGGCTTACGAAATCGAGAGACTTTACGAGTGTGATTTTACGGAAGCTGCGCATCGGCCGTGAAAAATCCCTTAAGTCGACTTAAGTTTATTATTGCACCCGAGGCGCGGCTGCTCGATTCACAGCTTTATTACACTCGGCCCAATATGTGCTGCAGCCACTTAAAACTTGGAAAACAAGATTGCAGTATGAACTTTAGTTAATTGAGCCGTCTATAAGGAGTTTTTTGTTCGCTTAATAAATGCACGCAAACATACGAAGATAAATGATTTCTGGCAAAGGACTAAATTATGTACAGATATCTCATTTATTTATAGTGTAGATATTATAAATTTTTTAATTTTATATAATGTAATGAATTAGTAAGCTCTTATTAAAGAAGAATAATTATTTTTAACAAGAATGTAACAAAAAATGTATCAATGCTTAATTTATACTCACAAGGAGAGTGTCATGCTTCCGGGTCACGGATTTTGTTGAAACTTTGGGAAGTGTTTTCTGATACCAAAAAATGAAACATAGCACCCGTAGTTTCATCACATAGGCCCTTGGGAACAAGATATGACCGGTTGTGTTAAAACTAAGCGTTATTTCAGTAAAATGTGACACTTATTTCGTATCATAACTCTGCAAGTTATTTTTCTTGAGAAATGATGAAATAAGATAAAAAAAGTTGACTAACGAGCTTTAATTTAAGCTTTGCTTCATATAAAAATATTATTCTGTTGCAACGTTATGAACGATACAAAATTATGATAAATGCATGGAAAACTACTGAATTTAAAGAGCTAAAAATCCTTAAATTTTCATGAATTTTTCACCATAATTTTGTATCGTTCATAACGTTGCAACAGAATAATATTTTTATATGAAGCAAAGCTTAAATTAAAGCTCGTTAGTCAACTTTTTTTATCTTATTACATCATTTCTCTGGCAAAATAACTTGCAGAGTTACGATACAAAGTATAGGTGTCACTTTTTACTGAAATAACGCGTATTTTGAACGCAAAGGGTCATATCTTGTCTCCAAGGGTCTGTGGGTCGAAACTTAGGAATCTACTGTTCTTTTTTTTAAATTCTAGTTCACAAAAAAAACATGCCATGGATAATTGATTCACCAAATGAACATTCGCGTATTTAACATAATTAATCAATTAATATTTATAAAAATAAACTCTACTTAATGATTACATTGAATACCATAAGAAATAACATTTTACATTTTGTGCCTGTCGTTTCTTTCATGAAACTTTTGTTTTCGGTGAAATAAAATATCTGATTATTTGTAATGTAAAAGTCGCAAGACTTTTTGTAATTTTGTAAAAGTCGACTATACTCTCTCCTATTATAGCTATGTTCTTTTTCGCTATTCTTTGATATTTTTTATCATTATCTAGCGATCACTCGTATATGTGTATATATTTGCATCTTTTTCCCACGCAAATATGTTTTTTTCCTGGTCAAGTCTGTCTAAAGTATGATCAAATAGCATCTATAAGATAGGCCAGATAGAAGAAACAGTTTAGGAAAATATCTTAAACGCTAATTACTTTATACATCATTCAACCGAAAATGTTTGCATCTAGATGTATAAGTCGGTACCCCTTCTGAAAAATCGAAAAGGAGTTGGGTCTAATTGTAAAATAATTACAAATAACATATTATTAAAATTAGTTAAGCACATTGTACAATTTATTTAGTTATCCATAATGGATAGGGAACCAGATGAATGTAGAATAATTTTTTCACACATTGAATAAAACGATTCATTTTTAAACCTTATCTATGCATCATAAGCAGATAATTTTTTAAAATACTTTATATTATATGTGCATGATAATTTTTCAATACATATGCATATTATTCATATTTCGCTGTCTTAAATCGTTCCGCGACCTTTATATATAAACTGACAAAACTATTCTTGAGCTGCAATCACTCTCACCAAGAAAATATCATTTTCGCATCTTCTCACGGATCTAAATACTTGTCTATGCCTGCTATTACTCCTCCCAGATTTGGTCAACAAACCACTGGACCAAAACTATTTGTCAATTACCTTCAAAACCTCTACGCTCTCCACCCCGCAAAAATACAGACACAATCGGATAGTCTCCATTGTCTCTCCTAATTCACCGTATCAGCGACTCGCCACCGCTCCGTCGTCGCTTTATTAAGTCGAGATAAAGGCCGCGTCATGCGCTCGCTTTTCCTGGCCCCACGGGACGGGCCATTACCTTTGCCCGCTGCCACCGCGCCCGCGCCGTCAATTGGAGAAAGGGAGATAGCAACAGCGCCGGCTACCGCCTCCATGAATATCAATTCTGCAACTTTGCTCATTTGCTCCGACAAGCTTCCTCTTGCTCTAGCTCTCGCTTTGGCTTTATTTTATCCCCCTCGGTGCAGCTTCTTTCGTGCTCGCGGTGTGTGTGTTGCACGCGCGCTCGGAGAGGAGATTTTCTTTGGTAACTGGGCGTGTTGTTGTTGGGTTGTGTTTTTGAGGAAGTGTGATTTGATTTCTGTGAACTTGTGTAAATCTTTTTTGTTGAATTAGTTGCAAGAATGTAGTATAATTTTGGAATGGGTATTCATAAATAAATAAATAAATTAATAAATATATAAATAAATAAATTAATTAATAAATATATAAATAAATAAATAAATAAATAAATAAATAAATAAATAAATAAATAAATAAATAAATAAATAAATAAATAAATAAATAAATAAATAAATAAATAAATAAATAAATAAATAAATAAATAAATAAATAAATAAATAAATAAATAAATAAATAAATAAATAAATAAATAAATAAATAAATAAATAAATAAATAAATAAATAAATAAATAAATAAATAAATAAATAAATAAATAAATAAATAAATAAATAAATAAATAAATAAATAAATAAATAAATAAATAAATAAATAAATAAATAAATAAATAAATAAATAAATAAATAAATAAATAAATAAATAAATAAATAAATAAATAAATAAATAAATAAATAAATAAATAAATAAATAAATAAATAAATAAATAAATAAATAAATAAATAAATAAATAAATAAATAAATAAATAAATAAATAAATAAATAAATAAATAAATAAATAAATAAATAAATAAATAAATAAATAAATAAATAAATAAATAAATAAATAAATAAATAAATAAATAAATAAATAAATAAATAAATAAATAAATAAATAAATAAATAAATAAATAAATAAATAAATAAATAAATAAATAAATAAATAAATAAATAAATAAATAAATAAATAAATAAATAAATAAATAAATAAATAAATAAATAAATAAATAAATAAATAAATAAATAAATAAATAAATAAATAAATAAATAAATAAATAAATAAATAAATAAATAAATAAATAAATAAATAAATAAATAAATAAATAAATAAATAAATAAATAAATAAATAAATAAATAAATAAATAAATAAATAAATAAATAAATAAATAAATAAATAAATAAATAAATAAATAAATAAATAAATAAATAAATAAATAAATAAATAAATAAATAAATAAATAAATAAATAAATAAATAAATAAATAAATAAATAAATAAATAAATAAATAAATAAATAAATAAATAAATAAATAAATAAATAAATAAATAAATAAATAAATAAATAAATAAATAAATAAATAAATAAATAAATAAATAAATAAATAAATAAATAAATAAATAAATAAATAAATAAATAAATAAATAAATAAATAAATAAATAAATAAATAAATAAATAAATAAATAAATAAATAAATAAATAAATAAATAAATAAATAAATAAATAAATAAATAAATAAATAAATAAATAAATAAATAAATAAATAAATAAATAAATAAATAAATAAATAAATAAATAAATAAATAAATAAATAAATAAATAAATAAATAAATAAATAAATAAATAAATAAATAAATAAATAAATAAATAAATAAATAAATAAATAAATAAATAAATAAATAAATAAATAAATAAATAAATAAATAAATAAATAAATAAATAAATAAATAAATAAATAAATAAATAAATAAATAAATAAATAAATAAATAAATAAATAAATAAATAAATAAATAAATAAATAAATAAATAAATAAATAAATAAATAAATAAATAAATAAATAAATAAATAAATAAATAAATAAATAAATAAATAAATAAATAAATAAATAAATAAATAAATAAATAAATAAATAAATAAATAAATAAATAAATAAATAAATAAATAAATAAATAAATAAATAAATAAATAAATAAATAAATAAATAAATAAATAAATAAATAAATAAATAAATAAATAAATAAATAAATAAATAAATAAATAAATAAATAAATAAATAAATAAATAAATAAATAAATAAATAAATAAATAAATAAATAAATAAATAAATAAATAAATAAATAAATAAATAAATAAATAAATAAATAAATAAATAAATAAATAAATAAATAAATAAATAAATAAATAAATAAATAAATAAATAAATAAATAAATAAATAAATAAATAAATAAATAAATAAATAAATAAATAAATAAATAAATAAATAAATAAATAAATAAATAAATAAATAAATAAATAAATAAATAAATAAATAAATAAATAAATAAATAAATAAATAAATAAATAAATAAATAAATAAATAAATAAATAAATAAATAAATAAATAAATAAATAAATAAATAAATAAATAAATAAATAAATAAATAAATAAATAAATAAATAAATAAATAAATAAATAAATAAATAAATAAATAAATAAATAAATAAATAAATAAATAAATAAATAAATAAATAAATAAATAAATAAATAAATAAATAAATAAATAAATAAATAAATAAATAAATAAATAAATAAATAAATAAATAAATAAATAAATAAATAAATAAATAAATAAATAAATAAATAAATAAATAAATAAATAAATAAATAAATAAATAAATAAATAAATAAATAAATAAATAAATAAATAAATAAATAAATAAATAAATAAATAAATAAATAAATAAATAAATAAATAAATAAATAAATAAATAAATAAATAAATAAATAAATAAATAAATAAATAAATAAATAAATAAATAAATAAATAAATAAATAAATAAATAAATAAATAAATAAATAAATAAATAAATAAATAAATAAATAAATAAATAAATAAATAAATAAATAAATAAATAAATAAATAAATAAATAAATAAATAAATAAATAAATAAATAAATAAATAAATAAATAAATAAATAAATAAATAAATAAATAAATAAATAAATAAATAAATAAATAAATAAATAAATAAATAAATAAATAAATAAATAAATAAATAAATAAATAAATAAATAAATCAATATATAAATAGAACAATAAAAAAATGTAAAAAACTGAAATATTTTTAGATAAGGAAAAAATAACTTAATTCAGCAAAGTCAATGAGAGTAAATAAATTAAATTAATTTACTTCTTCCCTGGTAGAAATCTAAGCTGGTTTCTAGCCAGATATTAACTAGATTTTCTAAATCTGCTTTAATTCTGGTTAAGAAATTAGCTAGAAATCAGTTAAAAACAACATGCTGTTTAGCTAATTTCTAGTTAGATTCTGCTTAATATTCTAGTTAATATACAATTAATAAACTAATTAATTTATGTATTAATTAGTAATGGAAATAATACCAGTTTTATAATAATCAAAGTAATACGCAATTCTAATCATACTACATTAAGTATTTTACTACATTAAAGTTAAAAATGTACCTTAAATGTCTAGTAGTAATGGAGGTTATGTTATTTGTTATACATAACAAGACGTGCATTTAAAAAGTATATTATTTACACAGAAAGTATCAAAGCCCCTAGTAAAATTTAAGTGACTTTATTAAAGAAACTTATGTTATAAATAATAGAATGTATGCAGTCATATAATTATTGTTATTTTAAAAATAACAATAAAAACAGAATAATAATGTAAGTTAAAAGGAAATTTGGAGAATTGGTAAACAAATATTTGTAGTTTTACAATGAAGTTTTATTACAATATTTTATTTTCGACATCAATCACAAAATTTTTGTTGACTAAATTATGATTGACTAATTTTTGGAAAGGAAATTATTAGTTATCAAAAACTTTTAGTATTGCATATACATATTTCTATAATCTCGTAAGTTGTTATTTGATGATAAATATATTTATTTTGGCGGAATACTATATTGAACATTCATTAAGTATAATAATGTATATTTTTAAAAACTAATAACTTTTCAAAACAAAATATAAATAGGTTATATTTGCAAAAAAATACGTTCTTGCTTAAAGCATAGATAGTCTTAAGCAGATTCTAGCCAGATATTAGCTGTAATTTGACTTATTAATAGCTTATTAATCTGGCTAATATTTAATAAGCAACCAGCCATTCTAGCTAATTTTCTACCAGGGTTATAAATAAAAATAAAAATAAAAAAGCAGTGATTCTAATTATTTTTTGTTCGCCTATAGGCTCATCGACTACGTTGTATAATCAATCACAGCAGAGCTCTGCTCGTAATTCCATATTTCCGAAAAACACAGATATATCTTGCTTACAAAGAAAAAAGTGTAAAAGTCTGAAAAACCTATAATGTATACCCTCTGTGCACGCGAAATCACGTTTATAAGTTCATAAAAACTTCGGATCGTCGATATATTTGAAGATAATAAAAAAGACAATAAAAAAGAAAGACTAATGAATCCAATGACAGGTTAAAGGCAAAGTACGAGTATCTAGTGAGTTCTTCCTGCCGTCCACTCGTTCTTCTCAATAAAATGCGTCGCATTTCGAGCCAGCTCCTACTCACCACAGGTCACTCTTCCTCTACAGACACATGTGCCTGCGTAAGTACAAGCACCCAGAAGCTTGCGAAAAACGAGAAATAGATAGCTACATAGTCGACATGCTCGAGCGAGAAATAAATTGTGGCGGGCCTCGTTTATCGTTTCGAAGAATCACCAGCTCATTTTTTACCTTTCTCTCGGGGACCCCCGGTACGCAGTTTCGAGCTGACCTTCACCTTAGTCCATCGGATACGTCCACGCGCCTGTATGCACACGAGCGTGAAAAGAAACACTTATACGCTTTGCAGATTCATTTTACGCCTGGGGTGTGTATAACTCGATTAGGCCGTTTGTCATCCTGATGAATGGGCTCGCGCCCTCTGATGACTTCTTTTACGGCCCCTTCTCACCGTGTAATTAATCGACGAGTTAGTCTTCTTCTTGTGGCTTCTTCTTTTTTTCTTTAATAAGTGGTCACACGAGCGGATTCTCCATCGTCGATCCTCCATGTCCGATGGAAGTGTCCGTATGTATCGGGGAGCGGAAAATAGTGGTTATATGGTGATCGATGCTTTGGAGAGGAACGTAAGAGCGAGGACTGTGCGTAATTCTTCGATGATTTTGTGCCAATGGTTATTGCGATTTTCGGGGTTGGTGATGGAGCGATCGCGAAATAATAATTTATTGGCGAGAAGGGTCTGATATTTGTATAAGCCTCCATAAAAATGATATCATTCGGATAACACCTGGTATTTAGGAAGACCTAAATAAATTAAAAGACTACTTTTAAATTTTCAGTAAATTTAAAAAAGAAGAAACCTTTAATAAGTTGTTTTAAATATTATCGAAAATTAATAGCAACATTTTTACGTTAATTGTAAAGAGCTTTAAATTTTTCTAGGCTATCCTAAATATGTCATATAATCCAAACTGTAATATATATATAATTATATATATTGGACTCATACAATTTAAAAAGAAATTTATAATACAAATATTCAATTAAAAGTTGTATATACAATTATATATAACTAGAAATAATTATATATAAAGTCACGTGTTATGAGTATATATAATTCTGTATTTATACATTAAACATAATTAGATATAATAGTACATAAGTGACATATAATGGATTATATTTGGAGTTGAAATATGCAATCATTATAACAAGATCGAGTTAATGAAAAATGTTTCCTCATCATTTTGCATAATTTGCTAAACAACTATTTCACATCTCTCTCAAGATATCTACTTTATCCATACCCAGCTCCTCAACGCAATACCAACCTCAATTCATCCCTGTGACGCATCCCAAGCCTCCCAAATCCATACAGCAAAGCCAGAATCTCGACATCTCGCCGCTCCTCCCCTCGTCGAACGACCCGTGCGTGTGCCATCCCCTCTCGATGACTCGTACATCAACACTAACGCTCGCATTCTTCCACTACCTATCCGGTAATTGCAGTTGGCCAAGCTGCGCCGTCGTCCCAGCCCTCGGACAACGAGAAAATCGTCCAGAAGCAGCAGCAGCCACCGCCAGCCCCGCCGCCCCCGCCGCCGAAGCTCGTACTCACCAGCACGTGTCATCACGCTTACTCCGCCTGCAAGTGAGTATGACGCCTGTGTGTATTGCTCGAGCGTAGTAAGTGCTTGTATTGATTTTATTGTGTGCCTCTTTTTGATAGAGATATGTGTGCTCTGTGCGCCGTCCATTAGACTTCGCGCTAGAGCTATGGTTTTTTTTTGTTGGTTGCTTTTAACTAGCTGGGTGTATAAGAGCGCGGGTGGAGTGTGTGGAGTGTATCTGGAAGAGATGGAGTGTACAGGTGGTGAAATGTTGAGGATGGGATTGATATTTCGGAAAGTTTCAATGATGATCGGAGAGGAGTTGGATTGCAGTCGTTGCTAAATTGTAAATAAGATTTTTCGCGATGAATGGTGTTGCTTTTTGGTCAGGCTTGAATTTGACTTGAGTTAATTTAATTTTGTATGAGCATAACGTGTACTTAAGAATGCGCAAGATGGAGTAGTTAAGGGGGCAGGATGGGTTAAACCCAAAAAAAAGCCTTTTTTTCTACCAGTCCAGAAAACTTTTTACATTTAAAAGCAATCATTCTGAAAAATTTTATGTTACTAAAACACAGTAATATCTTAAATTTTACCGTTGTAAAATTTCAAAACCTTGACCCAACATGTCACAATAAATCACTGTTTTCAATACCATATTTATTAAAGGAACTTTGATCATCAATAAAAAAATTTTTATTACTTTTTTTCGGAAATCCAATCAGTTTTTTAAAAAATATAAAAATTTTTTTTTAAAAAAAGTACATGTCAAAAGCAGTTGAATAACCGTCAAAACAACATTTTTGGTTCATCGTGTGACCCCAAATCTTGTGAGGATCAAAGTTCCTTTAATAAATATGGTATTGAAAACAGTAATTTGACAGTAATACAACGGTAAAATTTAAGACAATATTGTGCTTACGGTAAAATTTAAGACAATATAGCATAAAATTTTCAGAATGATTGCTTTTAAACATAAAAGTTTTCTGGACTCGTAAAAAAAGTCTTTTTTTTGGGTTTAACCCAGGCATGCCACCTTAAATAATATGTGGTGTTAAAGATTTTTAATGAAACAATGGAATAATTAAATCATATAACAATTTTGCTTCCTACGAAAACTGACGAGTGAATGGAAATTCGAAACTATTCGTATCAACTTCCTTAACCCTTCCGGGCGCCATTATGTCTCATATCTATCGCCGCGGGAGAGCCTCATAACAACCTGTATCGCCTCTCTTTCATCTCCTCGTCCATTTATGCGTCGCTTTATCTTCTGCCGATCGATTGAGTGGAAATCTCGCGTATTCGATTATCATCATCTGCACCAAGAACTAGCAAACATATTACATATAAAATGAAAATGATAATATTCTACTGCACCCCCAGAATAAGACTATAACAACTAATAAATTCTATAATTTTGTAAAGCCAATCAAGTAACGTAAATTTTGTCAGGAATAACATTTTTTATGTGAATTTTATTATTATATTATAGTGTTTCCACCTTCTCTTACCATTCGTCAAACTGCGAGCTTTATTTACATATACGCTATATTGTATACAATATGAGTTATCAAGTTGACATAATTTTCATTTTTCAATCTTGTTCTGGAGGTACGATTTCATACTTCTAATTGACTACAAATTGAAATTCAATCCAAAACCAAATCTCCTTTATCCATTTCCTTTTTTATTTGATAGAAAAAAGCTACCTAGAAAAATTGACCTAACTTCTTGTCAACAAATGAATGTAATTTTTGCATAGAAATGATCCGGATTGCAAGGCTCTACTGCAGCCGGTGCTGAGCAACTGCGACCACTCGAGCTGCGCGCGCAACGAGTGCATGACCGCGCTCCAGCACTTCTACAAGCAGGCCACTCACAAGCACTCCATAGAGATAGCCTTCTGTCTCTGCAAGTGAGTAATTAATTCCTTTGAAAAATCATTTGAAGTATATCTATGTACGCAATTGATATCTCAACGACTTTCATTGTCAGTGGTTACTGATTAGCACTAAGAATATTTCAGCTAGATACATTAGCTAAGACTAAGCTAGAAATTGTATGAATTCTGGCTAGGAAGTAGTGATAAGTATAAGAGTACTTACCAATACAATGTATAAACGAATTCGTGCTAAAATCAATTCGAAAGTTGAAACAATGAATTAAAAGAATTATATAGTACCGATATATTATGTACACTACATAAAGGACATCATATATTACAAATCTCTATTAATTAAAATCTTTTTAATTTATACACACTAAGAGAAACTGCACTGAAAATATTACAAATCTTGAGGAAAATTTTACCATACTTCCTATTAGGTTGGATTTCTTGTAGATCAGAAGTTTAAATCTTTTATATATAGACAGGAATTGTTGTTATATTGTTTTCACTATAAAAGTATGCTGTTAATTACGGTTAATTATTAATTTTTTGGTCAAAAAATTCAAATCAGAAAATTTCAATTTTTAAAGCATGGTATCCGTGATTTGTTCTAATGATCCTTGTTTTTGAGATATGAACCATCTCACTTAAAATATGCCTCATTTTAGTAAAAAATGGTACTTATACTTCTGACCAACTTTTCAAATTTATATGTTATAAAAGAAGGCAAAAAAAGCTTTGTTTCGTATATAGGTAAAATTATTCGATTTCAAAGTTATTAACAATTAAAGATGGAGACTGAAAACGCGTGAATATTTCATGAAATTTAACTGCCTTGAATTCTTTGATTTTTCAAGTATTTTCAATCCCCATCTTCAATTGTTGATAAGTTTGAAGAAGAATAACATTTTTATACGGAACAAAGCTTAAATAAAGCTCTCTCTACATTCTTAGTATCTTTTAGGTCATTTCATTAGCATAAAAAATTGCAGAGTTATGATCAAAAATGTACCATTTCTACTTCGAGAATAAGGACCCATTTGAACGAATTATGGGTACCAGGCTTTAGTTTTAGCTACCAGAAAATACCTCCCAGAGCCTCATCAAAATCCGAGTTCCGCGTGGTTTATATTCCCCTTTGTAAGTAACTTACAAAATATTAATTTTTACCGGTACCTCTAAAGTTTTACATTTCATCATTGAATATTATTATTCACTTAAATAATGGCAATAAAAACTCTGAAAGCAATTTCTTCACATTAACCACTTTCTGCCTAGTCTTCATAAAAAATCCATATCAGATCATGAATAACTAACTAGCCACACATCTGCGCTAAGAACGCTTCAGCGCTTCTGCCAGATATGCACACGTGAAAAAAGGAATTCCGAAGACGCTGCGCCACAAAACAGAGACAGAATAACGATTCGTCGTGCGCACCGACAAACCAGACCAGCTGCATCTCCGCAAGGGCGGATTCGCGCAGTTATAGCAGCTCGTGCGGGACAAATCGTTCCTCGCGCACGAATTCCCCGAGCCGCTTAACCGTCTCCGTCCTCCCCCCTCCTTTTTTTTTACAGCGCCGTAAATACGACGTTGAGGCTTGCCCATCCCTTACTCCTCCTTTTTTCCACCTCAAGTTACGGGTTATCGAAGGTTTTTTCTTAAAATCGTGGCGCGTTCGGGAAAGGCACTTGCGTTTATTGTTTGGCGATTCGAGTGCGATAGATACTGATGATTAGCTGAATTATTTTTTGCGTTTGTTGAAGTGATGCAGAAACTGGAAGTATTGGAGAGATAGGGTTTGTTTGAGGTACCAGTGAGTTTAGTTTATAAACAAATCTTAAGTCTCGCCTGAGGGTGTGTATTTGTCAGAAGGTTTACTTTGCGAGTTAAGTAATAATTTGAAAATTTTCTATCACAGTAGGGTTACTTAAACTTAAAGGTATGAAAAAGTAGATAAAATTCGTGGAAATCGTAATATTTATTTACAGAACTAGGTTAAACAAAACCGATGTAATGAGAGCAAAAGACTTTAAACTTATTTCACGCAGCAAAAAATACATTATTATTATATAAGATTATATTCAACAGTTCTATAAATAAAGTGTATTATCTGGAACGTAATATTTATTTTTACGTAATTTTCTGAATCCAGTGTTGCAACGGTATATAAATTTTAATTTTGCATATTGGAAAACGAACAGTGCGAAGTCAAAAATTAACTCTGCTCGATATCTAGTCCGATAATATAATATCAGCTTGTACCGCGCCTGTTGGCGAAGCTATCACATATAAAGTTAAAAGCTCAGAAGTCACAATAAAATTAAACTTTTGTTCAAGAATACCAATTTTATGTATTTTAATAGACGCTCAGCGTGTATATCTGCATTTAATAAATAATCGCTAAGTGAAGAAGGAACAGTAAAATATTTCATAGAAAAATATCCATTTACGTATGTATAAGCATTTCAAAACACGCAAATATTCCATTATGTCGAGAAGAAGTACGCAAGATAAAAGCAAAACTTGACTCTATTACTTACCTCGAAAGAATTTAATAATAGCATGCCTATAGCGAATGAAATAACTTCAAAAATACACGTGCACATATTACAAGTAGATGACGTACGGGTTATGTCAGGCATTAATTTCAAGTATGTATTTACAATGATAAAAAGGGTACTTATACATTTATGTATATTAGTATACTATACTGCTATATTGATGTACAATAAGCGTGAAAGGAGTTTTTAATTATGTCTTATCAGTGCTCTCGGCTCTTGATAAATTTTAATTATACGCCAAGTTGAAAAACGCGCACGAATCTCCCCGCTGAATTTTTTCGCTTCATTCTTCTCAGCTGCACAGCAAAGCCCTCGAATTCTCGCGAGATAAGAAAGATGCCCTAGTATTTATTAAACTCTGCAGCCCCGCAACATACAACCTCATTCCCGATCGATCCAAATACTTCTATATCCAATATAAATCTACTTATTTATTTATTTGTTTATTTTTTAATTCGAATGCAGTAAACTCAGTTTACAAGGATGTAATTTGCAGCATTAAAGTCAGTACACGAATACATTGAACTAGTTAACAAATATATTCAATCGAATTTATATAAGCAAGTGGATATGTTTGTAATAAATTATAAATTTACAGACTCAATCCATTCGAATTAATATCGCATAATAAACTTTCCAGTTATAAAGTACCGATTGTGGGTCCTGAAATCTTATGAAACTATATATAGAATATGTTTTATTTAATTATCACAAAATGAAATACGTGCTTCAAAATTTTTGTAAAGTATTATTGAGTTACTAAGTTACAAACGACTGAAGTTGGAGACACGAAATAAATGAAAAATTGATGATTATCTATTTTAAGTCCAGAGATTATAATGCATTTATCATCACCATTGTCAATCATTCACAACTCAGAATATTATATTAAGAAATAAAGGCGTAAAACTAACTTCGCGCACGAGTCACCGCAAAGAGTGCATAAAAGCAATTTTACGCACGAGTTGCCGACGAACAGTGCGTAAAAAATCTTTTACACATTGTTCATCGGCGACGACTGTGATGGATCGCTTTTATGCACGAATCGACGGTGGCGAGTAAGTGAAGTTCTGCGCCCGTGTTGCTTACGCTATTATTTGTGATTCCTGTGCGTAAAGTTCAAATGGAACTAAACAGTAATAGTATCGATCGCACGAGTGTGTAAAACGTACGCGCGAGTTGCATACGATACTTTTTGCAATAGAGTGCGTAAAATGTGTAACTAAAGTATTGCATAAAGTATGTACCTCCTCACCATTAGATGTATTATATTTAGTTTGAGATACAGTACGGGTAAAGGACGGTATGCACGGGCAGTAGTGATAGGGGTGAAGGGTTGGAGGGGGGAGGGATGGGGCGGAAAGGACGGGGTCCAGGGGCGGAATTAACCCCTGGTGGGGCCTAGAGGGCGACGTGCCGAACCCCCCCCTCTTCCAGTAAATAAATATACTTACAAATCATTAAAATAACAAATTACAAAATTTATATCAAAATTTAAAATAAATAATTTACTTTTCTATATTTTTGAAAATTTTACAAATTTTTGTTACTTTTTTCAGAATGTTCTTTTATTTTATCAAAATTTTCTTCAATTTTCCAAATTTTTCAATTTTATCTAAATTGGTTCGATTTATACAAATTCTTTTGAAAACAGCTGCGACCTTCAGTGATACTGAGGAGAGTCACCATTGGCCGCCGAGTGATCGACACTATAGCGTGCAAAATTCAAAATATTGAAAAAGTTACTTCGTAATTTTACAGACCGTAAACCAGTGTGTAAAATATTTTACGCATTCATAGCGGTGCGTAAGGTAACATTATTTTTACTAGGGTGTAAAATACGTTTACGCTCTAAGAACGATTTCAGAAAGTACTTTATGCACTAACTTTACGTAAAGAATCACAAAATTAAATTAATATTTATTGATGCGACATAGCTTAAATGAAAAATTTTTTTCATCTACTTTTATACAAACTTTCTTTTAGCGTACATCTTGCAGAGTTATAATCATAAGTAGGGGTACCATTTTTCACTAAAATAATGCATATTCGAAATAGAATAGTTAATACCTTCAAAGCAAGAAGAACCTTCTAAAGTTTAAGAAGATTCTAAGACCCGCAATCCGTACTCTCCCCTAGTTAGTAAGTCTTGCAAATGGAGCTCGTGTATAGAAACCGCTCTTGAAGGTAAGAGTATAAAAGTATAAATTCTTGTTTCTTAGACTTTTAATGGATATGATAAAATTAAACAAAATTTGTTGGTTTCATAATCTTGTAGTAAAAAACTATGAGGCTGTAAAGAGGAATGTTATGATAGAGTTTTACTTATTGTTAGTTCAAAAAAAAAAAATTTTCCTTAATATCATCTCTGTGCTTTTCATATCTAAAAAGAATTTTTATATATATTTAAATATATTTTCCTGTATAAAATGATTAATTTTCAAATTGAATACTGTTTCTATTATATGTATGATTTTTTCTGTTATTTAGTCTTAAAGTCCTAAATATTTTTAAGCGTCAAAAGTTTTGCCTGGTTTTAAAAATTTAAGGTACTTATATAAAAATATATAAAAGCAAACATTGACAATAACTCTGTAAGATTTAGTTTTAGAAAGAAAACTCGAGGAATTATTTGAAGTGATGAAAATAATTTTTTTTATGCAATAAATTGGGTTTTTGTAATAAGTTAAAATAAAGTGTTGTGATTAAATTAAAAGTGATAGAGACATCGAACGTTTACTTTTTAGTAGTACATATACAAAGCTGCACACACTTTTCAAATATTATTACGTAACATTTTGAAAATACAGTAATATATAACAAAAATAGCACTTTTCGGTCTGAACTCGTATCTCAACAAAAATAATCAAAATTAATAAAAAAAACATATTTCAATCATATAACTAAGTAACCCTAACATATTATCTCTCCAATTACCAAAACACTATCATTCAATCTCAAAATAGAATTCTCAACAAACTATTCATAAGAACCATTTTCACTTCTATCAATCACCCCTTCCGCATCAAACCACAAAAAAGACACATAACCACGCTATCTCACCCTTCAATTCCAGGAAATCCGAGGGCAAGCGCGAGGAGTGCATGCTGGCCCAGGAGAAGCTTCACCCGGCGTGCGCGCAGCGCGTGCCAGCCGGCGCCGAGATGCCGACCTGCGACGCCCTGGCCGAGTCCTGCCGCGTGGATCCATCCTGCAGGTAAAAGGCCACGCCCGTGCACACGCGGAACGCGGCCGATGCCAAGTGCGCGCGGCACGGCGCGGGACACTTTTTTAATATAGCGCGCGCTCGCGCGTTTGGGGAGGGAAGAAAGAGGAAGGGAAGGCGAGCGAAAGAAATATGCGACAGGGATGAATTTTTTCTCTCTGCATTGCTCGAGCGGTTCGCGTGGCTCTCTCTCTCTCTCTCTCTCTCTCTTTTACTTTCTGCGCTCGATTTTTAAGCGGCGCGCGAGGATTCTGCTTCGCGCGTCGCGCAATGTCTTTCTTTTGCAGGGGGGAGGGAGAGGGGAGAGGTGATGGAGATTCTATAGGCTTTTGAGACGGGAGGTACAATGAGAGACGGGACTTTGAATTGCTTCCTTTGGCGTTTCTTTTTTTATTTTGTTGTGCGCTTTTGAGAAAAGTGAATGAAGGGTTATTGCTTTTTCAGATATTACGGCATCGCCTTGGCGACACCTCGTATAGCATCCAATCTTTTCAGAATGTTGATCCTAGCTGGATTCGTTGTTATTGTGCTTGAGGGATATAAATTTAGTGTAATCTTTAGGCAATGTTGTCATGAACTATAATGTCTGATTTCGCATTATTTAGTCAGAGTTTTACTTGCGATGATGTTGCTCAAAGATTATGTGCAATATTGAAACTTTGGTTTAGTTAATGGTAACGAAAATTAAGTGCAAACTTAATTAAGGAATGTTCTTGTACTTGCTGACTTCTCTCAGGAAGTGTTATCTGGACTATCTGGAGTCGAGAAGAGAAAATCTGACTAAATACTAGAAAACCAGTTGTAATGATTTATGACAATATTGTTTAAATATTTTAGTAAGGTTATAGCATATACATAATATTAACGAATCTGGTGAAGCCTTGAAAAGAACCAAAGAATGTTAGGGTAATATTCTAAAAAGAATGAATACTGTATGGGATGATACTTGTTGATAAAGTAAGATAGCAGTTTTAGTAGATTGAATATTTTAATTTGCAACAGTTTATGATTTTTTTGGGTCATAATTAGAATATATGTATTTAAAATAAAAATTATACGACCAATACATTATATTTCACGGTTTATTGCTTGGATAGTACATAAAACATAAGAACATGGAAAAGAACAGTTTTTTTGGAATTACCCACCTGGAAGACATTTGAACCAATGCGCTTCACAGTAACAAGTTTTTCAGTAAATGTGTTAATCGAATTCAAAATGCATTGACCTTATGTCAGTACTTGTACTTTGATGAAGATATAATATTCAAAAGTTTCATGTTTTAAATTTCATTCTCGTTAAACTGAATTGGTAAGTAATGGGATTGTGATTATTAATTCTTGATATTTAATATATTTTTCTTTCATAACTTTATCTGGTTCAAGTTAATTATATAATTATGAAGGTCGTTTTGAAATAAATTTTAATCTCTGTATTAAATTATTTGAAATCCTACAGCTGGAAATAATCTTGTTTAATTAACTTTATAACGTGGTTAGATTTAAAAACACTTAATATTTCATAGAATTTTTTTGTATTATTTGATCGGGTTCAAGTTATATAATAATCAATATCATTTTTAAATAAATTTTAATCTCTGCTTTAAAGAATTTCATATCCTGCAAGTTGGACATAATTTTGTTAAAGTAACTCTGTAACATGGTGAGATTTAAAAATATATAAAAAAATTATGAATTTCACACATAATTTTTTTTTACTTTTCATGCTTTCTCACTATTACAGCGGACGTGTTACTAAAAGAATTAATATTTTTAATGAAATATTCTAAGAATACAATGTTGAATTAATTAATCCATCACTCAGTGAATTGCCATGTTCCATTTTCCACATTAAGTCATTAATTATAAGAATAGCTGGATCAGTAGCATTACAGTAGAAACTAAGCGTTCTCAGTTGTAACACAAAAATATGCACTTTCTTTGATAACTTGTATACAAATATTGACAAAAACTATCTAAAAATGTACTGCAATCTTTTTCATTTATGACAAAACAAGTTACCATAGTTTTATAGTGAGATTCCTTTTAATCACTGGAGAACGACTACAGTTTCCTACATTGTATTATGCGGTTTTCACAATAAATCTTTTCATGAAATTATTTCAGCAGATGAATAATTCTTGTAATTCATAAAATCTATCCCTGGTCGAAAGATTTACTAACCTTACAAATGCACTTATTGTTATAAAAACGAAAAGCAGCTCATACCTACACAACGTACCACAATTTATTCATCACAATCTGTGATAGGCAAAGAAGTACGTTCGTCTTCTCGTTTCAAGTACGCGGAAAAATACTTGAATGAAAGGATACAAGTACTTGTCAATTAAGTACTTATTACCATTGCACATGTACCGAAACGATGCTTTCTCAGTACAGTACGACCAAATAGCTCGTCAAAAAATCACATTTCACTAATTGCACAACATTCGTATATACCCAGTTGCTAAGTACCTAAATCCTTACATTCAAGTACACCTCCTTGTACTCGAAATAAGAAAGGTACAAAGGTACTTTCTTCCCCATCACCGATCACAATCACACCACATAACCGAAAAAATACCCGCTTTTTCTCTCTCATTGCAGGCCGAAGCTGGAGCGCTACGAGCAGAACTGCGCGGTGGACAGCGTGACGAAGAAGTGCGCGGGCCCGGCCCAGGGCTGTCGCTCCGCGATGCTGGGCATCCTGGGCACGGAGCTGCGCTCCAATTGCGCGTGCAAGGGCGTCGACCTGGCGCCGCTGTACGAGTGTCTCGGCTGGCAGAGACTGCTCTGGGTCAATCCCTGCGTCGGTGAGTACACACAGCGCTGAGATGACGATGATTTTACATTACGTGTGGTTGCATTCGCGAGGGTGGTGACACTGGTGACAGGTTGTAAGGGTGTGGATAAAATATGAAGACTAGGAAATAAATAAATTATACTTATTTGTATTAAAGAAAAGAAATCGATGTATTAATTAATATCTCAAATGGGTCGTGGATTACGATTATAAAATAGACCATATATATATATATATATATATATATATGTATTTTACAAATAAATAGACGAACGCTAACTCACACATACTATGCATACAATTCTTCTTTCTTCTTTTCTTCGACGATGAATAATAGTTAATAATCTTGATACGAGTACACAAAATTTAGGGTGATGTAGGCAGCAGATCTGCGTTGAAATGAATCCGTCCCTCGGATTCATAAGGTTTTATGAGGCAAGGAAAATAGTCAGCTTCTGCGCTGATGTAAGTAACTGCAGTGTAGAGGATTGCGAGCGAGAAAACGTAGCTAGTACTTCACACTGTGGTGTTTAGCGATCGAGTCCTAGTTTCGGCAATAATTCCTCTCTCATCAAATTTCTCCCACTTGTTCACTTTACTTCAAAGGTTTGTCACTCTATTTTCTTTCTCTCTGAATGAATTCCTCTCATAAATCCATTACAAGGTGTAGGGTTGCGGAAGGTAGAAGTGTATGATCGTGACGGAGAGGAGTTTTGCAGAGATGGAGAAGTTAACATTCTTTTATTGCTCTTTAGTGTGGACTGAATATTTCTTGTGATAACGATTCTGTGATACAGTGTATTGTGCAGTGTAATAAAATTGTTATTTGTCCTATTTCTCTGCAACGCACTTTACCATCATTATTGTACGTAGTTTCAATTTTCACCAATTTGTGAGAATTTACTTGAGCGAATGTTCTCTCTTATTTAAAAGATCTCACAGAAAGAGTCGTGGACATTACATTGCATGTACTTTAATATTGCTCGTGGCGCTAGTGCTATCCTTACGAAGGAAACTTTTCCCTTTTATTTAAAGCTACACGTGAAAAGTCGTGGACTTGTGATAAATTGTTTAAACTTCTAATGATGTAGTAAAGATTTACTCCTAAAATTCTACAATATATATTACAATTTTTGCAAGTACTATGCAAATACTATGCCTTCGTAATATATTATTGAGAAATCAATTTGTAGTATTAAAATTCTAGAGGTTTTAAGGATTAAGTTCCGTTTCCGTGTGCAAATGGTATAAAATTTAACCACAATTTTACTTTAATCCAATTCTCATTTTCTCACGAAGCTCGCGACTAATTAAGAAGACGCAGAATTTCCATGAATTTTTTTCGCAATTCATCCGCGAGACTTATTTTTTTTCAGCTCGGGTATAATTTGCGTACTTAATTAGATCTTCGGATTGCATTACGACCTACGAGTCTTGAACGTCTAGGAGAAATTTTGTTAATAAGTAAATGTTAAGCTTGCAAGAATTTCTCAGCTAGTTTTTAGTAACATTTATAATAGTAGCATTTAAAAGCTAAATTCAATTCAATTAACACAGTAAATACAATTGAATGCAGAAAAATAGCGCAATTTTGGGGTAAAAATATGTATCTAGTATCGGAAACGCATTTTTTAATGTAATTGTACTTATTAGTAATACTTAGTTTATCAACAAAACTTTTACGTATACCAAAACGCTTAGGTGATGATTCAGGTACAAGCTCAAGCTCATTAAATGTATTAATTCAAAACATTAAAATCTCGGCTTTATTCTTCTTCATTAATGAAAATTTAAAACTCCCAAAAAACGCCAATATACTCCCGCCTATCAGAAAATACTTATAGTAGAATCAATGTTAACCCTCACTAGAGTGAAAATCCACTCCCAGTAGAATACAACAATTCAACTCATTCTTCAATTGAAATTCCACCCGAGAAAAGTGCAAATTCCCCTGCAACAGATTTACCGTGCGAGTACACATGTTCACCTCGATCAACCGACAACCTCTCGCTGCATCCAACACACACACCCACGCGTATTCTCCCCCTCGAGTCTAAATTCTATCTCGCGCGAAGTAACTAACCACCCCTAGCCCCTCGAATCTCCTCTTCCTTTGTATATTTATCTCCCTCGCCCCCCCCCCTTCTTTTTTCTCAACTCGAGTGCATCGGAGCGCGCGCGAGCTCGGGCTCGTAAAGCTCCGCGCTCGGAACGTCGAAGTGCATCGCAGTAAAGTGCGCGCCCGCCTCGCTGCTGTGCACATCCCCTTCTTTCCTTCTGTTTTTTTTTTCTCTCTTCCTCCGGTGTTTAGAGGGTACACGGAGCCGCGTGCGAAGGATCGCTGCTGTGCGCAGTGTCGCGTGGCTTCGAGAGCGCTCGCGCGATTCGAATGGCGCGCGTTGTACGGATGGCGGCGCCCGGTGCGTCAAAGTAGGGAATGGAGGATGTGGTGTGGTTTGGTTTTTTGAAGTGGTTGTAGGTTAGTTTGAGTTTCTTGGGGATCTTCTTCGAGGGTTGTTGCCAGCTGAGAGTCCTCGTACGTGCGAATGGTTAGCTGCGATAGATACAAATGTTGCTGGATACGATGGAAGAGTTTGCTGGATTAAAATGTAGCAGTATCTTTTATTGGGGACTGGGGCAAATTGGTTGTAGTGGCTAATGTTTTTGATGCGTTAGCTTGAATAGTAACGACATAAGGTAATGTGATTCAGCTAAAATTAGTGGCTGTCTTAGTAGTAGTATTTCCTTGTGCGTTCACTCGGTAACGTTTCGTAGTACTTATAATTGTTTTTAGAGTGAAAAGTTACACTGTCAGTAGGAAAACATGTATCAATTTGATTGTAGTAAAAAGTCAACTCTTATGGTGTTGCTTTGCAGTCTAATAAATCTTTCTCCCGCTTTTCAGAGTAAAACTTCAGACTGCTTCTAAAACAAAAAAATAAATCAATACGACTTTTGTTATGGATCGAATTGTGTAGAATTAATTAAGGATAAAGAGTAATAAGGAATGATAAAATATTTAAGTATCAAAATTATCTAAATTTTTTAATTATTTTGCAAATACATAAGTAGCAGAAAAAACTCTTAAGCATCCAGAGAAATTATTCAAATGTAGGTGCAGCTGTAAAAGAGAATAATTTTTACGAACGACATCGGTTTTTAAATACATTTTACATAATCGGATTTAATTCTCCTGTAGCTTCTTGTGTTTATTTTTTATTTCATTGAACGTTTCGTTATAAAACTAGCGGTCGAACGATCTTGATAAATATTTTGTATTAATTTAGCAAAGTATAAATTTATCTACGGATTTTCTGCGATGGCCGTTTTCTAACTAAATCAATATTATGGTAAAAAGAATCAAAATAAGCTTCTTACGTTTTTATGACCATGGAAACTGAGTTCATCCGACCACTAGTTTAAGGTTTATTAACTATACAATCCGTATCAAAAGTTATTTTTTCAACGATTTCGATAATAATTAATAAGTACTTTCTCAATGTTTCGTTTTGCGATTTGATAAAAATACTTTGGCTAGCATCATAAAGCTTTATGGAATCAATGTTTTAAACAGTTTGATTCTATTTCTGGGATAGCACCATATTCAGAATTTTGATCCATTATTAAACCCAAAAAACGACATATATTTTACGAGCCCAGAAAACTTTTTATGTTTAAAAGCAGTTATGCTGAAAATCTTTATGCCATCAATACAAAATAATATCTTAAAGTTTATGATTGTAGAACCTCAAAATATTGATCCTGCACGTAACAAAAAATAATTATTTTTAATACCATATTTATTAAAGGAACTTCGTTCCGCACACAATGAACGACTTTCTTTTTCGACGGTTATTCGACTTTTTTTGACATTTATTACAAAAAGAGTGGAGAACTTTTTCATTAAAATTTTTTTTATTATTCTTTTTCTGAGATTCAATCGTGTGAGGAACAAAGTTCCTTTAATAAATATGGTATTGAAAATAGTGATTTATTGTGACTTGTAGGATCAAGATTATAAAGTTTTACAACGCTAAAGTTTAAGATAATATTAATTAATCATAGCATAAAAAGTTATAGAATGATTACTTTTAAACATAAAAGTTTTCTGGACTCATAAAAGAAAATCTTTTTTTTTTAGTTTAACCCAGGCCTGCCCCGTTAAAAAACGAATAGAATTTTTCGCTATTGATTTAACTTAACTTTAAAATAGCTCGTATTATTTTTTTACGTATTTTGTATAGGCACACCCGCTAAGGTAAAAATTAAAGATAAATTATTATTGATTTCATGTAAGATTCAAACTTTTGACACGGTTTGTACAACTTTATAATTACACATCATTTAACAAATGCGATTTTTACAACTTGAATTCGTTCCTCAGTACCATCTTCTTATCCTTCGTTCCTATCCCCTACTACATTCTCCTCTGCAGGCCCTTACCCTATCCCCTTCCCCCTCCCCCCACCCCCGCTCGCGATCGCAAAAAAAGAAAGCAGTACTACAGCCTATACGTACGAATCCGCTTCGAAAGCTCTTCCGGGAAATTAGAAAAATTCTTTTCCCAAATCCCTCTGACCTGTGCGGCGGCAGGCTTTTTTCGCCGCGCCGCGCCAGAAAGTTGAAACGAGTTCGGTGTACCGCCGGCGGCCCCCGCAACTGCAACTGCAGTTAAACTGCGTCGAAAGCTCGTGAGCAGGAGTCCGTCCGGCTGCGCGAAGGAAATAAATGAGAAAAAAAAAAGAATAGAGAAAGGGCGAGTAAAAAAGCGACAACGCGAACAGGGACAGACGCCGAGAAGAAGAGAAAAGGCCCTTATATATATATATATATATATATATATATATATATATATATATATATATATATATATCGATCGCGCTCGAGGAAGCTTTCAGAAAACTCGATGCACTCCTTTCAGTGCTTCGTGCGTCGCTCGACCAGGCGAGATAAGTCATTTAGATAGCAATAGAAGAAACGCCGAATCGAATGAGATGGGAGAGGAGACAGAAGCGCCGGTAGATGGCGCTCGTGCGTCGCGTAACCTACAAAAGAGGCCGGCCGGCGATGCTTCAAAGGCCTTTGTGACGAGTTCTCTGTGGATGGAAGAGTAAAGATGCGGCAGCGTACGCAGGACTCTCTTCTGGCCTTTTTCTCGCGGAATTTCGCGCAGCGATCGCGCTATCTCGTCAATTTCATCGTTGACCCGGATACGTTGTCGTCGTCGTCACAAAGCTGCGAGAAATAACAAGCGTGATTCGCCGAGCGGTCCCTTGTGTGTGGGTGTGTGTGTCTCTTATGTAACCGAGGCTCTCGCTGTTCTCGATATCTCGCGAACGAGTCGTTATGGGTCTGCGATGCCTGTCAAAGCTGCAGGGCTTCGAAATGATTACTATGTTGATTACTGCAGCTCGGTTCTTAGAGTTTATGTATTTGTTAAAATGGCTCTTTCTTGACAATTTTCCATTGTTCATTAGATGTGGACAGAATTTGGAAGATGTAGAATAAAAATAGTAAGGTGAAACGTGTGTACTTCAGAATACTAGTAGGTTCACAGTGAAAACATTTTTTTATAACATTTAGTCATTTTTAACCCTTGAAGCGCCAATAATAGAAAAGCAAAAACAGTAAATGTCCCTTATGGAGAATACACTCAAATGTTGAGTGATTGCATTCAAGCTAAGTGTCATTTTTAACCCTTGAAGTGCCAATAATAGAAAAGCAAAAATAGTAAATGTCCCTTATGTAGAATACACTCAAATGTTGAGTGTATGCATTCAAGTTAAGTATCATTCGGGGTTTCCAGTATAATACGTGTTCAAGAACCATCGATTTTAGTTGAATTAACCGAAATGAAACTCAACTTAAGTATTTGTTTTTCCTGGGGTGTGTATGCAAGAGTTTTCGAGGGCATACATATTAAATCTCGAGTGAAAATTTAAAAAAAAATAATGGTACTGCCAATATCGTTAATAGGTTGAATTTCATTAATTTATTCAAATAATACTTGAAATTCTTTTACTTCTTCATATGATATTTCAAAATTATTTATTATTTTTCAAATAATATTTCAAATGATACTTGAAATTCAATATTTTGTAAAATAATACTTCTAACGTAACTTCAAATTCATTCAGTCATTCAAATGTTACTTTAAACTAACTATATAACTCAACTCTTCAGTTTAAGTACATATTTATCATAATAAGTAACATTAGCGCTTCCGTTACTTGTTTGAATTATAAATAAACTTTAAGCTGAAAAAAAATTAGGTTCTCCACAGTAAAAAACATTACTTATACCAAACACATAAAACAAGAAAGAAATCTAGATGAAATAAGAGAAAAAGTCTTCATATTTCAAGAACGAAAATTATTTACGCCACGCAACCCCGTGATCTCTTAAGTTTAAATTTGAACAGTAAAACAAGAAAATTGTCTTATCCCAAGAAGAAAAGTCTCTCAAAATAAATAATAATTCATTCCTAAATTAACAAATCCACTTCGTCCCACCCTTCTCACTCTCTACCCTCTCATCTCAAACTCACTAAACAACTTCAATCTCACTTCCACCCCTACAGTCGAAGCTCAAAAGGACTTCCACGCTCGTCGCAACAAGCACCACGGCCACGGCCGCACGACGACCTCCAACCACTCGCCACCGTCATCCTCCTCCTCGTCCAATCCAACGCAGCCAACGTCATCCTCGTCCTCCTCCGTCTCCTCGTCGTCGTCTAACGGTGGCGTGACGCCACGTGCCTCGCTAGTGGCGGCGACGAGCCTCGGCCTGGCCGAGCAGGAGCAGACGGTCGACTCCGGCCGACGGGAGACCGACGAGGAGGAGCAGAGCCAGCTCGAGAACAACGTCATACCCGACGTCGCGCTCGGACAGGACACGACCGCCGACGCGGCGACGAGCGCGAGCTCGAGCCCGGAGGTGTACGCGTCGACGACGACGCTGGAGAGCACCAGCACGACGAGCACGACGACGAGCACCACCACGACGACGAGCACGACGCCGAGCACGACGACTACCAGCACGCTGCCGCCACGTGAGTTGTTCTTTTGTCGTTACGTTTTCGGGGTACTGGGGATATGCGTGACGCTGAAATTGCGTGGAGCATTGATGCAAGAGGATAGAGGTGTAATGTGCGATGAGGGTGTATTTTGTGAAAGGGATAAATATAATGATGGACAGGAATTTGAATCTTTAAGATAGCAAGGTGTGAATGGGTGGTCATGGCAAGGTTCGAAACGAATCTGCTTCATCGCTAACCGAAAAGTGGGTAAGATTTTGAACTTTTGGTCAAATTTATATGGGTTTTAAAGGACCACGCACAGAGTAAATGGAAATCGGCAACCGGTCAAATTGTCTGACAATGAAATATGTTATAGTTTATGGTGTGCTGAATAAAAGTTATCATGGGTCCACGACCCAATATTGGCAGGTTTCGGCACTAAACGGCACTGAATATCAGAGAATTTGAAAGCGTACACACGCAGCGGCCTGCCTATCTACCTACCTAACTACTTACACCCACCGTCATCAGCGACTATGGAAACACTCAAAAATAAATCAGCCAGTCTTAAGGGGAAGTCGGAGCTATCCTGATTGGTGCAGATTTTACTTAACCTCAAAAATTAATATCATAAAAATAAAAATTTGTGGTCATTTATGGTACAAAAATGCGGTTGTCCGGTGTTCTTGTTATAATAATAAATGTTTATAAAGCTTCAAGCGTACATAATTGCGTACAATTTCGTAAAATAATGAAAAAAAACGGCGCGAGGTGAAGCTATCAGTAAGGCTAAGAAACGGTAAGATGACCACCACTTTTACCGTTTTCCATTCGTCAATTGTAACAATATTTCATAATATAAATCTTTTGAGGCTACTAATAAACAAAATTGCTGTTGTCCGGTGTTCTTTACATAATAACGAACTATTATCAACCTCGATTTTGATGTTACTATGTGAATTTTAGACGTATAATGAAAAATACGGCACGAGGTGGAGGTCACAATGGTAAAGTTCGCTCCGACCTCGCCTTAAGAAGACTACTTAGCTCCTCCTGACCCTGTCAGGGATACCTTATTGTAAAGTCCGAAAATAAAGTCTTCAGTAATTCCCAAAAACCTCGCGAAACCGACCATGAGGTCGGTTTCGATGAATTGAGTGATTAGGAGCCCACTGACCCCATTAGGGCCACCAAATAGTAAATCTGACCCCAGATTTGTGATATGCGATATAAAAATCCCCTATCTTGTATTTTTATGGATTTTCAAGGACTTCAAATGATAACGGCTTCAAATAATTACGCTCAGAGGCTGTAGCCGCTGCGTGTGTACACTATCAAATTCGCTGACATTCAGTGCCGTTCAGTGCCAAAACTGGCCATTATTGGGTCTTGGACCCAGGAGAACTTTTATTCAGCACACCATAAACTATAACATATTTAATTTTCAGACAATTTGACCGGTTGCCGATTTCCATTTACTAAAACTAATACTTTCTACTAAAACTAAAACTTTCACAGATATTCGAAGAAATTATCAGTATTTATCAAAGGATATTAAAAGTGCTACTTTAAATAGGAGGTCTCTGTAAAGAACTAATATGTTTTGAGTAATCTGAAAGCACTACTCTTTGCTAAGAAGCATCTATGTAACTTAGTAGTTAACCGGTAACTCTAAAAGTACGTGATACTAAAATTTCATCACTCTAATAATGTAAAAATATACGCATAAAAAAGTGGTCCTTCTGTCGCATTAACAATACGAGACGCAAATATTCTATGACCTAAAAAAATTATGAAGCGGATTTTACTTAATGCTGAAATTATGTAGCTCATTGATTCCAAGATTTTTCTTATATATCTTCAAAATTGTTTTTCTGTAGCGCCAAATACACGTAAACCAGAAATTCCATAACTATAAAAAGGCGTGACACATAAATTCCATAACGTTGAAATTAAGCAAGGTATTGATTTAGAGATGTTGTCTTATTTATATGAAAAGATGATTGCCCTGCAAACATAAGTGATGATAAGAAAGCGTGACTATAATTTCAACGTGACCGTAATGCCAAGAAAATTCAGAACTTCTAATAATACGATTTTCATATAAAGCTTTAACTTGAAGTACTATTTCATACATGTATAAAAGGCTTACTTTTGCTAGTCATTTAATTAAAATACACAAAAAGAATATATTAAAATATATTAAAATACTGCATTGAAATCACTACCGGGCACGCGAGATCTTGTTGGGCTATTTTTGAAAAATTAAAATATGTCGTTTGGATTTACTTAACAAAATATCGATAATGGTTTAAAGGACATTAATGATTTAGACTTTTTTTGGTACGGGAGTATTTTTTATTCCAAAATCACAGTGACGTACGTATTTTAAACATGTACTTTATAATTAAGATTTCCGTCCGTTTGCTGATTATAGAATTTCGATAAGATTATTTTATCCACTGCCTACTGCGATATTGGAACGACGAAGAAAATTAAAATTTAAAAATAAGACACTTAATATACTATCGTACTGACTTAGTAACATATTTAAATCTTATCGTTACTAAAAACATACAAGCACGTTCATAAAACAACGCGAAAGCAATTAATTCTCGATAGTCAATTACAATATCATTCCGCTACTTTTCCGCTAGAATTACTTACCGCGCGGCGCGACTTCGATCGGCAAACACTCGTGCACCGGCACTCGTAAGCCGCGCAGACGCCTGTCACGAGGCTGATTCTCCTTCCTTTTTTCTTTTTAATTTTTCATTTCACCGCGCGGCGCATATTTTTCCCCTTCATTTCTCCTCCACCGCCTTAATTAGCGTTATGCCTCTTGCTTTTTGCTCCGCGGCCGCGTAATTTAAAGTGGTCGCCGTCCTCGTCGTCGGTAATGCAGCCGGACGATAATTTCGCGCGGAGACGAATATAAACGTTGCGGCCCGCTGATATTGCCTTCGCCTGCCTCGGCTGCGAAAAAGTTCGCTCGCACCCGGGACCGGTATAAATATTGGCCTTAACGAGGCGCATTTTAATGTAGCAGCGAAATGCCACCGGCGTGGAATTTGAAATTTTTGCGCGGTTTCGTGCGCACGAGCAGCTGGGGCTGCTTCTAGGATACTTTCTCCGATAAGAGAAATAGTAGAAAAGCAGTTTGTTTCAAATTTGTTCTGGGGCCATATGTGAGCTGAGTGGCTCTTGTGTGTTATTCACGAGGGAAGTCTTGGAGTTAAAGATTTTAAGTAGTTTGCATACTGATTAATTATGTGGAAAATTGTTTACGTACCGTTACGGACCCAATTCCTGATCATTTTCTTACATAAAATATTACTTTAAACTTGTTGCTGCAAAAACTTTTTTGAAGATTGCAGATATAACTATCTACTATTTAGATGTTCCTGTTCAAAGTCTAAAAAGTTTAATTGTAATTGGCTTTTATGGAAATCAGAGTTGATCAGGAATTGCTCTTAGCTGATCAGGAACTGGGTATGTGACGGTATATAAGAATAATAATTGTAGTAAAAATCTAAGTAAAAAATCCTTTATTTTTGCGATGGCCATTGGTGGATAATCCGTATTATCCAAAAACAATGAAATATAAAAATTTAATTTGTACATAAAATTTAATATTCCTGGTCCTTTATCGAAGTTTTTACGAAAAAGTTAATTTGGGACAAAATGATGGCTGCCAAAAACAACTTCTGATTTTAGCAAAAAAGCGCCCATTTTTTGTACATATATATGAAATTTTGGTAAAAGAAAATTGTTTTCGATGAAGGATTCATATTTGATATTAGAAGAGAGCATACAATATTTGAGATTCAACTGAGAAAAACGCGTTTAAAGTTTTAAATACTTTTTTCGTATGAATAAAAACCGACTTCGACCGTTTTACTCGAATCGACTTGAGAATTTAACAGGATACCCTCGAGATTTTGTACATTCAGAAAATATACAAAATGAGAAATACGGTTTCTCAAAGTTCTGACTACCACTGAACTTTTAATAATTTGTTCTTCTTTAAAATGTGTTTTTGATTTGTATTAGATATCAATTCAAGTTTTCGACTATGTATTTTCCGTCAATAAAGTAATCTTTAAAAATAAATTTCACTCTCATGCGTACTATTTGAGAAAATATATTTAGTAGAAGACGTTATTATATATTATTCAAGAATATGAAAATATATATCTTTTTTTAGAAGATGGTGGCGTCTTGACCTAAATACCGAAAATTAATTCTCAAAAATAGTGATGTAGTACGCTATTCTTAGAAAAAATGCTACATTTTATTCAAATAGCTACCATTTTTATATAAATATTTACCATTTTTATAATATTTCTGAAAACCTTACACACAGACAGTCTATAACTTGCAAATAAAGAACATTTTGATTTTGCCTCTAGGATAACCTTAAAAAAATCATGCACACCGGTTCGCTTATTGAAAGAAATGCTTTTGGAATTAGTCTAGAACGCAGCTACTTTGCACATCAAAAATAGACTAAAAATTCTTCTTCTTCTTAACACTATTTACTTCCTCGTCATCAAATACTAAAGATAAGGCTTTTAGCACGACTGATATTTTTAGGCATCATACCTGCCGCGTTACCTCTTAATCAATCAAGCGAAATCCTCCACCAGTCCGCGACAAACGCTCTCAAAAAATCAGAGGCGACATGCGGCACTTCGTCGGGCCGAGTCAATCGCTCGCACCCGACTCGAAAATCGCGTTCGTCCGTGTCGATTCCCTCCTTCCGCAGACTCTTGGCAAGACTCTCTCTCTCTCTCTTTGAGCTTCTTTTTCTCTTGTCAGTTTTACCGCTGGCACGAGTTCAATCGACGATCGTTCGCGCCGGCTGACTTTTGTGGGGACGGCGTGTTTTCGTTGCTTTTCACCGTCACGGTCGGGGACTTTTGTAGAGTCTCGAGTTGGCTGCGAAATCGCGCGTTTGGTATATCGTACGTTAGAACGAAATAGACTGGAGTAAATTTGTTGAAAGATGAAGGAGGTGGAAGCACTGGCTTTTCACCGGCTGGTTGCTTGGTTTTATTTAAATTTTCATTTTAACTTTGCAAGTCAATTTCGCTTTTAATTAGATCGGGAAAGGCTGACATTTTTCCTTTGACTTTTTGAATGCCGCGCGGGGATGGTTTTTCAACTGCATTACGCGATTAAAATTTGCGAGACAGCACTTTTTAGTTTAAATGAAAAACTGGACCATTTCTTTGAAGTCCATCTGTCGCGGCGTTTGGTAACTTTTTCCAATGCTGTTAATTTAACTCGTTTTTTAAGTACTTCCAGACCACTTAGAGTTTTTAATTTTTGCATGTTTACGGATTTTTGTTATAATATATTTTAAGGTACGTTATGTGTGCACAGAAGTTTAACATTAGTCATTTAAAGAATATAGAGTACCTATGCATGCATCAATGGAATTGAATAATTTACTCAATGAATGTGTACGTGTGACTACACCTTTACTAAAAATGTATACAAAGAAGAAAATGCAATATTTTCAAAATTATCCCTTAGCTGGCACACTTCACCAGAATCACATAACTGACACACTCGGGCCTTTCACGCCCAATCACTAAAATGCTTCCTGCTAAGAAGCTAGTAATTTTTGAAGAAATTTCATGATAATATTCGAATGATATTGTATAAGATATCATAGGTTTCTTTGTTGAAAAGTAATATTAAGTATATGAAAAAATGGGTACTATAGGATTGTTTAAATTAAAAATTATTCTAAGGCATTTAACCACACATGTACCAACTAAGCTTTATATTACTATAAATAAATACAGGGGGCTTTTATCAAAATGTTTCTATATTTTCAGTCTCAATACAGAAGTAGACCTTCAAGAATACAAAATAAAATAATAATATCAATTCAAGTCACGTACCTTTATAAAATAGGAAAGAATAATTTAAAAGGCGCAGAGTATAACAAATTAATACAGAAATCTTTTATTTACTCTCTAATTCATAAGTAACGAAATCAATGTTCAACCCAGAAACCCATATAATCTATTCCTTCTTACTACATTTTCAATGAAAGCGCAGTCTTGAATTCTCTCTCTTATATAATTCTTCTTTAAAAATCCAATTATCACATCATAACGGCATAATATTAAAAAACATGCTCCACAACACTACACGTATCATTCTTCGGCGCCCTCCGCATTTACCCCTTGAACCTACAGCGTCTCCAACAACAACGAACAAGTCCCTTCATCCTTTTCCCTCTGCGCCCTCTACACACACTCTTCACACTTCTGTGAATACACATCGTCAGCGACTCTCTCTCTCTCTCTCTCTTTCTCTTTCTCCAGCGAGCAAGAACGAAACTGCGCCCCTACGCCGTCGATTCAAAGAAGAAATATATAAAGAAAAACAGTCGACTGCAGGCGCGACTCTCTCGGTTGGCTCCTTTGATCGACCGCGCGGCTGGCGAAGTGCCGCGATCGCTATATAGCACACTCGGTTCTGCACTTCTGTACGGGTGGGAGGGGGGAGAAAACGCCGCAGGGCGGAAAAAAGTTCGTCCTTTGAGTCGTGTGCGAGCGCGACACATCTGGGAATTCATTTGTCGCCGATTTTCCAGACGCCGAGCGATGTTTTACTCGTGTTGTTCGATTTGGGGGAAGGATGGGGGGTGGAATTTGCGTCTTTGTGCACGGTTTTGCGAATGCTGGGTTGGGGATGTTTCGTTGATCGGTTTTCAAAAGTTTGAGGGGAATTTTATTATGGCAGTGAGGATGCTATGCGTCATAAGTCGAATTTCCGGGATGTGTAATATACTATCTTTATAAGTGCAATGCTTTTTTGAAAAGTTCCAAAATTTTGGTTTTTGTAGAAAGCACAATTTATTTTTTGATACTGCAATCTGAATATGAAAGTTCTACAATGTGTAGTTATTTTCACTTTATTTAACCATTGATAATTATTTCGCCTTTTCAACGTATGAACTTTATTACACAAATTAGACAGCATCTAATGCTCTGATTGAGTGTACAAAACTTATTGGATCTGCATGGCTTACCTGTATTTAGATGTCTAAAGCTATAATATGAATAACTGCTCAATCAGTTGAATAACTATAAAGAAATATTCATCAATATTTTCTAAAGCCTTATTAAACAGTAAACAATTAATGCACGAAACTTGGCTTAAATAAATTTTTCTATCAGTAATACTATATTTACAATGATCGAAAGAATTATTTTTAAAAGAAAATGTATTTCTTTGAAACTAGGAATACGTTTTATGAAAAAAGAAATAAGAATAATTTCGGTATAACTAAATAAGTAAACTTTTTATGTTTTCGAGAAATTAGGTTTACAGTTTCTATCTAAACAAAAGTTTTTATTTTTTTTTTAATGTTAAAGAAATTCACAAATAGACAAAACGGTCACTTTTTAGACTTTCCTGATATTTTTGCATTTTTATCAATTGCTAAAACTTAATTATCAAAAAAATTAACATAATAACACAAGTTTTTAATTTCGACATTATTTATTTTAAACTACCAAAAATCAGAGAAAAAGACAGTTTCCTTGTGATGTGTATTCGCGATAGCGGTTAGAAAGCAACTGAAAACAACTAACTGTTGCTACTTAAATCAACAACATAAACTGCTTGACTTGACAACGGAAATATATTATTGTTTGATAATGAAAGACAAACAGTTGTTATTGGTTTCCTATAAAATTTACGTAATAAATATCAAAACTGAGTATAAATCCAATAAAATATTCATTCTAAGTCTATCCATAACAATCGTATAGGATTTTATTTACAATCCAGAAGGTATTTAAAGGATAACTATGTCACGGTGTCAATCTATTAGCTTTAAATAAATGCAATAGCATCTATAGATACCATGCATATTATAGCCACAAAAAGACTCACTTGAAAAAAATTAAGAAAAATCTAAATATTATTACTTTTTAACGTCATTAATTTTTGCTCGTTATTCTGTTATGCAAACTACAAACTACAATTCATACTAATAACTTTACAAATATACATAAAGCTATTAAGTCTACACCACCATTAAAAGTTTAAAATCTATTTCAACTCCAAACAAATAACAACGCGTTATTCAAACAATCCGACCAAAAACAAGCAAAAAAGATACTCAACGTTCAAACCTCGCTCTAGCACAAATCAACCCCGATTATTTAATCGGCAAAACGGAGCCCAAAAAATATGAGCCACAGCGCCCCTCAAAGAAAATTCAAAACTAAAACAACAAACAAACGAACAGACTCACATACACACACACACGAGAAAGAAAGTACAAGAGAGAAAGACAAGTGCACGTGAAAAAAAAAAAGAACACAGACAGGGGCAGGCAGCTGACGAACGCCAAAAAGAGCGAGAAAAAGACAAGCGGGAAAAAGGACGCAGCCGAATGCGGCAGAGAAGCTGAAAATCGGAAAAGCCACTTTGGCGAACAAAGCGCTCGCGCTCGCGCGGTATATATAGGCAAATGCGAGCTAGCGGCGCACCAACTGTACACGTATAAGAATAGAGGACCAGGAGGAGGGGAGAAAAAAGGAGGAAGAGACGCGCGCTCGCTCGCGTCGTACAGAGCATACAGCTAAAAGTCGAAAAGAGCGCGCTCCGTGGATAATACGGTATTTTCCCTCTTGCGTCAAGGCTACACACACACACACACATACACACGTGAATTCACCCTCTTTATTCCCTGTGTTGCAGGTTTCTGCGTGGTTCAGAGGCCCAGCCAGTCGCACCAGTACATCCGCGTCGGCAAAAGCAAACGGGTAAGTATATATATACATATGTATACATATATATATATATATATATATATATATATATATATATATATATATATATATATATATATCCTCCAAAAGGATCAGAGAGAGAAAAAGAGAGAGTAGGAGAGAATCGCATACACGCATACACGTGTATATATATATATATATATATATATATATATATATATATACACGTGTATGCGTGTATGCGATTCTCTCCTACTCTCTCTTTTTCTCTCTCTGATCCTTTTGGAGGAACTGCGTGTTGTGAGCGCCTATACGTATACCTGGTCTGACTATTATGTGTAATGTGTAAGGTGAGGCGGAGAATGCGAGAGAGGAAGCGTTTTGTGTGTTCCACGGCGCGAGCTCGGAACTTCTTTGCTGAATTGCGAGAAGGGGTGGAGAGGTGAAATCGGCACCGATCCGCTTTTACGCCTCTGGCGGTGGGATGTGACTTTTAGAACTTTCGTTGTGAGATATTTCGTTGCTTAAGAAAGTGTAGTATGAGTTAATCGATTTGATAAGTGTTTGAATTGTCAGCTTGTGCAGAAAGCATAATTTTATTGATGTATTTTTGTTGATAAAAGAAAGTACTTTCCAAGTGCACAGCACATTTTTATGTGAGTGAAGTTTACATCGATGTTGCATTCATTTTTTTATTACGTAATTATTTATAAATTGACTGAAAAAAGTGCCCCGATACATGAAAAATTACCCCGACTCCTTATTAAGGTTCAAAAATGCACTTAAAGAGGTAAACATTTTTCTTGCTGTAGTAAGAAAGAGTATCCTGCTAAATTTTGTGAGAGTGCAAAGGTGACATCAGGTACAAATGCGTACTCCTAATATTTTATAGCCAAATTAATGACTGGGAAAGTAATTTAAAATAAGAAAAACATAACCCCGATATCGATTTTTATTTTTCATGGATCTAATAAGCAGTATATCCCGCTAATGTTTTTACGACATAAATATCATGTAAAATTACGCATTCTTAATCTTTTTTAACTTAGTTTATGACTGGGAAAGCAATCAAAATAAAACCCTGAAAACGACTTTATTTTTTCATGGATTTCGCGATCGTAATATCCTACTAATTTTTAATCGAGACAAAGCTTATATGAAATTACGTATCTCTAATTATTTTTTGCTTCATTAAATATTGGGGAAGTAGTTTTTTCTTTAATAATCTTTAACAAGAAGTATAGTTTATGTTAGATTGTACTATAACGACAGACTTTTAATTGTTCTTACTGTAATTGTAAATTTAGTAACTGCTCCTGATGTAAATATGCAAAAATAAGGTTTAGCGGCAAATTTATTGATTTATTTATTGATTTTGACTAATTAATTATAGTTACAAGTATAAAGAAATAAATAAATTTGAATAATAATATAGTAGAAAAATTCTGTTATAGCTGCGAGTACTACAGCGCGGCTATATACGAGGGTAGTTCAATAAGTCTTTAGAATGACCAACAGATGGCGCGCGAATCGCTCCAAATCATCTGTTTTCAGTCAGCACCACTCCCGACTAGATATATGGTGCAGTCACAGTCCACACCTTCTGAGTTTACGTGTTTTTATAACCAATTGAAAAAAAAATTGCTTGTTAAGAAAAATGGAAAAAAACGAGTTCAGAGCGGTAATTAAACATTTTCATTTAAAGGGTTTAACTCCATATGAGATAAAAAATGAATTGGACTCAGTTCATGGCACATCTGCCCCTGCCTTAGCAACGGTTTATAACTGGGTAAATGAATTTAAGCGTTGTCGTACATCAATAAGTGACGAACCACGTTCAGGAAGGCCCGTAGAAGCAACTACTCCCAAAATCATCAATAAAATCCACGATATGGTGTTGAAGGATAGAAGATTAAAAGTGCGTGAGTTAGCTGAGTCCACAAGGATATCTATAGGTGCAGTTGTTTCAATTCTACATGAAAAATTAGGCATGAAAAAGCTATCGGCAAGATGGGTGCCGCGTTTGCTCTCAGCTGAGAATAAACGTAATAGAGTGGTCGCCTTTGAGGCTCTTTTGGCGCGCATAAGTCGGAATCCTGAGGAAATTTTGCGTCGATTTGTGACTGTGGATGAAACATGGATAGACCACTACACTCCTGAGACAAAGGAACAATCCAAACAGTGGATTTCCACAGGCGAACCAGCTCCAAAGAAGGCAAAGACCGTAAAGTCAGCTGGTAAGGTTATGGCTACAGTTTTTTGGGATGCACGTGGAATTATACTTATTGACTACTTGGAAAAGGGTAAAACAATTACTGGTGAGTATTATGCATCATTATTAGAGCAGCTGAAAGAAGAAATTTAAAAAAAACGACCACATTTGGCGAGAAAAAAAATTCTCTTTCATCACGACAACGCCCGAGTTCACACATGCTTCGTTTCAATGGATAAAATTGAAGAACTAAAATTCGAATTGGTCCAACACCCACCGTATTCACCAGATTTAGCCCCCAGTGACTTTTTCTTATTTCCAAACTTGAAAAAATGGCTCGGTGGACAGAGATTTACGGACAACGAAGACGTCATTGCCTCTGTAAGTGCTTATTTTGAGGAACTTCCGAAAACGCACTTTTCTGAAGGATTAAAAAAACTTAAAAAGCGATTGACCAAGTGTATAGAGCTCCAAGGAGATTATGTTGAAAAATAAAAATCGATATCGGGGTTATGTTGTTCTCATTTTAAATTACTTTTCCAGTCATTAATTTGGCTATAAAATATTAGGAGTACGCATTTGTACTTGTTGTCACCTTTGCACTCTCACAAAATTTAGCGGGACACTCTTTCTTACTACAACAAGAAAAATGTTTACCTCTCTATGTGTATTTTTTTAACTTTTCGTGTATCGGAACTCTTTTTTCAGATAATTTCCTAAATAATTACGTAATAAAAGAAATGAATTTAACATCGATGTAAACTCGACCCACATACATTTTTATCTAATATTTTTAATACGTTTAATAATCTGTAAAACAATGTAGTAACAGATCTGGCACATTCTATGTTATAACGGCATTGATCACATAGTTGTCGCTAAATTTAAAGCTCGCATTATTTATATCTCTCAAAAATCTTTATTTTTATTTAAAATAAAAAAGTATGAACAAGTTATTTTATTAACAAAAAGAAATCATTAAATACTGTATAAGTAATAACCGTTATTATTATTTTTTACATAATTCATTTTTCTCTAATATTGTTTATGAATTTACTAATTTTTAAAACACTAACATCACGTAGCTCGCAAGTTTTCAGTTACTCACATGAATTACACTCACTGTCGGTAAAACTGTGTTATACCAAATAGTTTTGTCACATTTATTTATTCTGTTTAATGAAAAGAGTTCCTAAATTCTCAAATATCGACATTAGTTGTACCTACCATCGGTAAAACCGTGTATCAATATAAAATCCCGGAAAAATATTGCAGCCATGAGAGCTAAAGCATGCTTTATCCGAATTTGTTAAAACCTATTCTACAACAATTACACCTGCTGGAATCATAATTTGTCAAAAGTCCAAATTGTGGCTACCACAGCTACAATTGTACTAAGGATATATCTAACTCAAATTTGCATTTTCATCAATAATCTCGGTCATCCAGTGTTTGTAAAATCTCAACAACCATCCAGTATCAGTGATACCTTAAGAAACACCGAATGACCGAGATGACATCAATGGAAATAAAAAATTGAACAAGAATAACAATTAGAAATCCAAAAAAGTCGGTAAGTAATATTTTCAACTCGCAATCCACGATCAAATCTCTCATTATACTCTCCCTCTCAACCCAACCAATCCAAAAAAGAGCGAATCACTCATCAAACAACAATACAATCGCCCTAACCACCTAATATCTATCTCTCAACAGCTGTACCGGGAGGACGAGCCCGAATGCTCGGAGCTCTGCCAGTGCGGCGAGGACGAGGTGCTCCGCTGCAACACGATCTGCGTCGAGTCCTCGCCCTGCAAGACCGACTTCGCCTTCTACAATCACGCGGCCCCGGCTTACCAGGCTTATCGGGGTCGCTGCCTCTGCTACAGCGGGCGCTTCATATGCATGCGGCCCTCGCCCGGTAAGCGACACGACTAGACTCTCTCTCTCTCTCTCGTACACTCTCCCTCCCTAGAGGGAGAGAGAAAGCATAGGGTCGCAGCCGCGCGCTAATTAGTATTTATTATTCCTACTGCGCTGCCTGGGCTTTTGACGCGTGTACCGGGCGGCCAACGTTTTCTCTGTCCGCGCGGAGCTCGAGGTTCCTTTTTTTTATTCCGTATTTTTCCCGTTTATGCGGGGTTTTCTCCGGTTCACCGGGTTTTATTCTCATTCTTTTTCCTTTATGGTTTTGAAGCTTTGGTTCTGTTTTTTTTGTTTGCTTGGTTTGGAAGGTGGAGGTACGGGGATTAGTCGGGGTGTTTTTTTTTTTGCGTGATACTGGAGTAGACGGAATTGCGGGATTGAGGAATACGTGATTGCGCGCGCTTCGCGGTGATGCTTTGAGGTGAAATCTATTATTTATGTAGAGTAGGTGGTTTCATTTTTTATGTTTGGACCTTGTAGCAAAGAACAACTTGAATTTATTTTAAGAGCATTTGGAATACAATACTTTATGATAATTAGTGATTAATATTTAAGTTTGAGTTTAAAAATGGTAAAGCTGCAATGATCAAAACTACTTAATTTCGTAATAAATAGACCGGAAGAATTATACATCAGGTATACTTTTAAGAATAAATGGAATAATGAAGTAGTGTTACTCATGAACTATGTAAAAACTAATCTATTAAGGTTAACTTTAAATATAAATGTTCAGCTATTTTAAATAATTAATCGTTTCCGTTTTTTCGAACGATTTTTTATTAAATAGCCATTCATATCAAGTTTTAAGATACATACTTCGCCTTATTATTTTATATGTCTACCACTTTCAGAATGAGATCATTTTTAATTGCTGCAGATTATCATTGCTCGGAGAATAATGTAAAATTAAACCAAATATATTTATTTATAAAATTTTAATGCATACATTCTTTACATTTTTATTGTTAGAATGGTTTATTGAAAAAAGTTATTTTAGAAAATATTTATTGGTTAGTATATTTCGGTCATTTCTTTTTTCCAACAGCAAAAAATAATACGTATATCCGCTCAATAAGCGTAACTGACGTTCGAGACGTAATCCATTTTTACATCTTCGCCTCTGAAAACAATTTTTATCCAAAATCGATGTATTCCCGATTCAAACTAAATCGAATGCTTTTCATCCTTGTGTTTTCTTTCGCTCTGCTTTACTCAGCTAATATAATAGTCAAATCCGCAGTAATGGCAGTAGTCAAATTCACCTCGTGAGCCGCGACTACTCTGCGAGCTTTTATTTTCCCATATATAAACCAAAGGCCGCGCACGGCGAAAACGCATCGAAAAGAGGATTACACGCACCCGCACGCACCAAAGCCACAATGAAGAGACGCAATCAAACGCTGAAATTTCAGCGAAATTAAAAATTTTAATATTCTCTTTTTTTTCCGCGATCCGGCGAAAAACGGAGAGTTCTCTTTTTTCGCTCCGCCGGCATTAACAACACGAATCTGCACTTTCAATCCGTCATTCCATCATTCCGGCATCGAAAAGCGCAAACATTCCCCCCCCCCCCCCCCCCGCCCTATTCATCGCGCATTTTTGCAGCTTTTTTTCATTTTGCGCGCGCGTACGCGGAAAGTTTGTATAAAGCCGCGAGATAAAAGGGTGATAAAGTCGACGCGCGTAACTCGATTTTCTCTTTTTTTTTGACCCCGCAGAGGCGTACAACATTCCGCACGGAGTCTTCATGTTCCTGGGCTACAGCGAGACCGACGAGAACCTGCTCAAGCATCACAACAACCTGACTGTGGTGGACGCGGTGTCGTCCCTCGACAGCTTCATGCGCGAGGAGGTCAACAATCAGGTAGTCGCAGTGGGAATAGCTATATAGGAAGCTATATAGAATATAGGAAGCGTGCGTTTGTTGAAGGAAAACTGCTAGGATGTCTGGTATCGAAATTGGTGGAAATAGTTACTCAGAATTATTTTTTATTGAAATAACTAGCTTGAAAAATGGTAAAATGTAAGAAAATGTTTATCCAGTATTTAACCTTCGGTTTACCGTGCTTGATTTTGTTACTTCGTTCACCAAGTGGGGTGAATCAATCAGCCCAATGAAAATATTTGATAAATCTATCGTTTTAACTTCGATCACTGTCAAAAATTTATTCACACGGGATTTTAGAGGCGATGATTACGAATCTAGCGTCCCAATTATGACATTCAAAATGACGGATTTAATATTGCAGACCTAAAGTACATATCCTTATAAATAAGAGACTTTTAGTACAATCGATTTTTTAATTAAAAAATGCTAAATACAGGGTTTTGGAAGTCGCTCATTCTGAATCCGTAATTCAAATTGCAATATTCAAAATAGTGGACCTAATACGGCCAACCTACAACATTTTATGTCGCTATATTTGATCCGCCATTTTGAATTATAACATTTGGACTTAGAATTTGTAATCAGTGACCCCAAAAAAACCCTATATATAAATTTCGACAATCGAAATAAAATCGTTGGATTTAATAAATATTTTCGTTGTAGTGATTGATTCACCCCACTTGGTAAAGTGAGGTTTGAGACTCTTGACGCACTTAAATTTCACTGTTTCACCTTTTTGTACACTAATGCATATTTTCTTACATTTTCTTTCAATATTGGAAACAAATTGATAACAGTTTCATTAGATGACGAGGAATATGCCGTATAAGGCATAAATAGCATTCATTGTTAGTAAAATATTTTAAAAGATGTATTACATTATGATTGTCTCTTAGAACCAATCAAAAAAGATTAATTTCAAGAAAGACGCCCGCAACAGAAATTTTATAAAACTGTTTAGTAATAGAGAAATATAATTTCAAGTAAAACGGCTTATTTTAGAAAATTAGTTAATAATATAATAGCAGTTTGGCTCCAGTATTGGCAAGAAGCCAATTTTCTCGAAGAGTTATGAGTTATAAAAGATAAATAATAATGAATATTACAAGAATATTCAGCATAATATGATTTTATCGAACCTTATAAGGTGGTTATATTCCAAAGATAATCACTTATTCATCTTTTCAATTTTCATCAAATTTAATATTTACATTGATAACTAGGTATGTCTGATTAATTTTACAGCCATTTACTATCTATTATATATATATATATATATATATATATATATATATATATATATATATATATATATATATATATATATATATATATATATATATATATATATATATATATATATATATATATATATATATATATATATATACAAATAAACGTAATTTTATCTTACAAACAAGACTAACCTTTAAATGAATATATATATATATATATATATATATATATATATATATATATATATATATATATATATTCATTTAAAGGTTAGTCTTGTTTGTAAGATAAAATTACGTTTATTTGTAAAAAAAATTATCAACGGGATACAAAATTTGATCACTATAATAGGGAAAATAGGCAAACAAATATTCAAAAAAAGATAAAAGTATTCCGTCAGATGTTGCTGAAAATGTTAAATCTACTAAAAAATGAAGTACTAAACAATATTACACAAAAAAGTTTTAAAATGTAATAATAACAGTTCGTCATTACAATATAAAGTTAGTACTCTTCGTTAGCACAGATTTCGTATGAATACAATCATTAAAACATCTTAAAACAGACTTGATATGTGGAAGAACGGTATAACTCGAATAAATCATTTTTTTATTTTTCAGCTCATATAATTAGTTTAAATATTTTTCATTTACGAAATTAATGTAAAATTATGTTTTAGAAGACTATATTAAATTACAAAAATGTAAATAAACTTTAACTAAGATTCGCACGTTTTCTCAGTTTTTCAAAATGACATTTTTTGAGTTGCACCGTTATTTGAAAAAAGATATTAAAGAAAACCTGATAATTCCATAATTAAATTGTGTTTTACTGGAGTTTTATTTAATTTTGTAATACTTTAATTAAGGCGAAGTGAACGAAAAATCGTAGATAATTAAAGACTGCAAAAATACAGTTACATAATTGCGTTGATTAAATTGATGATCGGTTAAGTGATTTTGTAGAGTAAAGAACATTAGAAGAATGACATTTTGAAAATTGAAGGAATTCGAAAATTAAAATCTCTTAAATAGAGCGCAATTTTACAAATGGACTTTTAACGAAAATGTATTTTCACGACAGACTGAAAGCGTCTAAAGTTGAATTCAAAAGTAATTAAAATCCATTGAAAAATAAATACGCAGTCGACGAAAAGTTTCGCGGAACAAAATTTAATCTTTTAATTTCGATGGGGAAAAAAGTAGATCGGACAATCGTCGCGGGTAATGCGATTTCACGCGAAAGTGGCCAGCTGCACTAAAATCAATTCTCCCTGGTCGGTCCGCAGACGATATGCACGCTCTTCCTGTACAACGTAACGAAGGAGAACGTGATCGCCGTCGCTCGTCTAATGACGGACAACACGTCGGCCAACAACAACAACAACAACAACAACAATAACGTCACGCAAGCACAGAGTTTGCAGCATCTCTTGCGCATCAAGGTGAGTTCCTGTGCACTTTTGATTAAAGTAATTATGAGTATCCATATTGAATTTATACTCGATGGAAAGTGTTATTAAATGAATTTTCAGGAGAATAAAATTATTGTATATTTCAGTTAAATTCTTTAAAGGGTGCCATCAACTCAAAATTCTGAATTTGTGCGTGCCGTAATTTTTAATTTTTTCTTTTTAACGGATTTGCATAATTATAAAAAAAGCGTACTGTTGGACTTTGGAATTATCATTTTGGGCTCCCAAAATGCCCTTTGATAGTCTTAATTTCAAAATTGAATGCAAAGTAGAATTGACGAAGAAATTTTAAGTGTCAGATTTAGCTTAGAGATTTATTGTAAATTATAAATTAGAGAAATTTGTAAGGCAGATTTGCTCGAAATCTAAATAAATAAGTTATATCGATTTGATCATAAGAAAATTAATAAATTTCATTTTTTAGTGGCTTGTGCAAATGTCTACATTAATTTATTATATTTTAAAAGAAATATCTCAAATAGTACATTCTCAATCTTAAAAATTCAGCGCCAATTTTCTCTTGTATTTTGCTACTATTTTAAATAAAATTTTTACTATTTTATGAAGTTCGTGAAGCCAAATGTATAGATACTTCTAGATTCAAGAATTCATCATTTTCCTTAAATTTTATGTACATAAAATTACGCATTAAATTTCGAGATAAGTAATCGAAAATAGAAAAATCTATGTTTTATACACTCTAATAATCAGTTACTTGCAAGCATATTCTGTTTCAAACAATTTTCAATATGGCCACAAATTATTATTGTTACCTGCAAAAGGAGATCCACTTATTAGAAACATAATGCAGTTTCCGTGAATAGATTTTTTTCTTGCAGAACGGTGAACGTTAACAAGATTTAACCTAAATAAAAATAATCGGTCGAGCCGTTTGTAAGAAATGGCCCTTTGGGCCACCATATTGGACCCGCCATTTTGAATTTTGAAAATCTCATAACGGATTTGTAATCAGCGACCCCCGAAACCTATTTTCAAATAAACCAATTGCTAGAAAAAATTATGCTTCAAAGGGCTATTTTTGTCATTTATCCCTTTAAAGCACAATTTATTCTAACCATTTTCTTTTTATGAAAATTGATATATAAGGGTTTTGGGGTCGCTCGACCGATTATTTTTATTTTGCTTTGTAAATAATCTAGAAACAGTGTATATTCGAATCCAGACAGAAAATGTTCAGTGCAAGCACCTTTAAGTAAGTTAATTCATGTTAAGATTAAGATTCACCGAGACATGAAGTAACAGAAATAATCTGTAGCTATATTCAAGATTATTATGCTTATGTCAAGTAACTGATTTATAGAGCGTAGAGTGCACAGTATATTTTGTAATGAGCATTAATAGATACTCAAATATTATTTCGAAATTTCTTCTGTAGAATCCAACTGCGAAAACGAAACAAAATTCAATCAGCCTTATACAAGATTCATCCCGTTAAAATTACAATCCTCAATCGCATCAACTTGCAAGCGAGCATTCCTCAACTAATAAAATTACTCTACTTATCGAAAATAGACAGCCTTCCCTCACCCCAAAATACCTCAACGACATCGCGCGAAAATCCTCACACAATTGATTACGAAAAATAAAAGAATAATTCGTCTATATAATCTTTTCATCGCTCGCACGAAGCTCACTCGCGCGCGAAAATTATTTCAGTACACACGCGTGCCCGCGCTCGGTCTTTTTTTTCTCACCCACGCGCGTCACTTTGTTCGCGCACTCCTGCGTGGCGAACCTCTCCGGAAATCGGCCCCGCGTCCAGTTTTTCCGAGTCATGGACTCTCGTATAATTGGCCGCAAGCTCGCGCGCGCAAAACCGACCGAAAGAGGGACAATGGCCGAATGAAATCGAGACTAATACTCTCCTGCGTAGTGTATAACGCGAATATACAAGGGAGCAGAGTGTAGTCGATCGAAAAACTAATTATACGGTTAGCCTTTTTTTCTAGTGTTCGACTGGAATGTCTATGTGGGTAATTTAAAAAATTTTTCGGGGGTTTTTCAGTGTATCTGATGGACCTCTAAGTACACTTTATTTGGATTATAAAAGAGCTTTAGAATAGGTATGTGCGATTAATTGGGAATAATGCAGAAATATTCGTCGTTTCAATTGATAGTTAAAAAATAAAAAAAAAAGGTTACAACTCTTCGTATAATAAAATATTGCTGGTTATTGGTTCTGGTATACAATTACAATGTACATACATTTAGCGCTTAGATGATTTAATTAATTGAACTCGATTTATTTAAAGATGATTTTCGGTGATTTTTGATGATTGTTTCCCTTTTAATTTTACAACGTTCTCGTTGCAAAAATAAACTATGGGGTTACATGTCTATAGAAAATTAAGTGTGCAAAACCTGGATCGATAGAAATAGATTATTTGAATATGTATCAGTGTAAGTTTAAAGGAGAAAATTAGCCCTGGTAGAAAATTAGCCGGTTCAGCTAGTTAGTTTATTTAATTTATAAATCAAATTGTTATATAAAACTTAACTGGAAATTAGCTAAGATCTGACTGGAAACCAGTAAATTCATTTAAGAGCTCAATCGATAAGTTGACAAGTCCGGAATCTTTTTGGTTGGTAACTAAAATTATAATCTCAACAATATATTAATTGCTTGATTTACATTCAGATTTTATACTAATTTAATTTATACTACCAGTGCTATAGGAAATAGTTTATCTTTTTACTTGTGAGCCAAAAATTCGCTATAATTTATAATAGCCTATAAAATATGTCGTTTTAAGTTAGTTTATATAATTTAAACGATAACTAAAAATAAACTAAATTGTGAAAAAATAGCAGATTTCTAGTTAGAAATTCGATTAGAGGTCTTCAAGGGACTGGTTTAATATTGATAATTATTTTATATAGGCTTGTCGGAAAATTTTTTTGCTTCCTCATAGACAAAGCTTTGTGATGGTAAAAAAAGTTTTGCTAAAAATAGGTTAGAAACATGTGCGTGTACGTGTGTGTATAAGCGTGTGTGTATATGCGTGCGTGCGTGCGTGCGTGCGTGTGTGTGTGTGTGTGTGCGTGTTCGTGTGCGTGTGCGTGTGCCTGTGCGTGTGCGTGTGTGTGTTTGAGTGCGTATGGATGTGAATCAACTTTACTCTGAATATATACGGAGAAAAATAATGTTTCAAGGCACATTTTTTTGTTTTTCTTTAAGAACGGCGGTCCGAAAAAAAATCTTTTTTATCTATACCTTTTTGTTTCTTTATAGGTTGCTCGATTTTTGAGTTTTAATTTTTAATTTTTTTTTATACCGTAGGAATAATATCATCGATTAAGTGATAATGCATTCGAAAGAGCATAACATTATCTATCTTTTTCCACCCGAAATTTTGAATAAGCTATTTCTTTTGTTTTGTTATTCACGTACCGTCATTTTCTTTGAAATACTTATCTGTGAAATATAAGAAGGAAAATTTTATTAAAAAATTGAGTTGATTACACATATAGAAAATAATATTTTGTAAAATTTTCGAGGATTCATCTTTTTCTTTTGAAGGGAAATAAAATCATTTTGTATAAAAAATCGATTTCTAGTCAACTGGGAATACTGAAGTAAATCGGCAGCATTTGATCTAATACTTTCCAAAACGGTAGCTCGTTAGTATCTCTTGAATGAGTTATAAGCTCAGATCACAAAGAGTTTTATATTTTTAAATATTTGAGGTTATGTGTTTTTAAAATCTTTTTTTTATCGAGTATATCTCGAGAATGACACTGTCATCTTTTACCAAACAGGGTTCATTTTTATCGTTCTTTAATGAAGGTTCAAAATTAAAAAGAAATGTAAAGATTCAATGTCTCATTTCATTTTGATAATAATTTTTGGATTTTTGGATTTTTGAATTTTAGTTTTTCGAGTTTTTTGGTATGTTAGAAATATTTTGATCAATTTAATGTAAATACATTAAACAGAGCATAAAATTACCTTTTACAACCGCAAATTTTAGATAGGCTCTTTCCCTTCTTTTGTTATACATGAAAAAAGTTATATTTAGTTTAAATGGTTATAGTTCGGAAATCTATGATGGCAAATCGTTCACAAAATTTTAGATGATTAGGAATTCAGTGAATCTACTTACTAGCATCTGACTATAGTTAATTTAAATATTTATAATGTAAAAAATTATCTTTTGTCAAAGAATTAATGATAAAAAGTACACCCTTTTTGAGGTATTATTTAGAAATAGATATAGCAATTTAAAATTAATTTATTAGAACAAAGAATTTCATATTGGAACAATTAATTTGGTTTGAGGAAGCTAAGTGCTAATTAATTAGCAGCGGTTTTTATTTTATATTGTGACATACATGGAACCCGCACATTTTTTTAAATTACCCATATCCTCGAGCAATTTTGAAAAGTTAATTGTAGAATTCTTTAGAGATGAAATGAAAAAGAAAATTTTGCATCCGCAAAACAAGTCTATGACAACTCAAAATTCTATGTTTTTATAAAACAAGGCAAGTAACTTCAAATTTTCATAAAATTATTTTTTGTACGAATTTTATGATTATCTTACAAATACCTACTCAATATCTTTAAACCAATTTTCAAATTATATTAACAATTTTTATTTTCGTATAAACCATTTTGTATAGAAAAGCATAGTCTTGTTATGGTGATGCGACTTGAAGTAAGAGAAGTTAAAATCTAAGGTAACCGCAGACTTTTTATCTATCGTAATCTTTATTGCAACATTTAAAGTATTTTTGTTCTTTCTTTAACGCCCTCTTCTTCAGACTACAAATATATATTGCACAATTTGAAGTTTATTCTTTACATAGATTTGTAGGCTAGAAACTGAAACCTTGTCTTAAATAAAATTCCACCTCAAGAAAAAGGAATTTAAAGGAAAAAGGAAGACAGAAGAAAGTTACAGGCCTCTCCCAAACTATACACCCATCCCATGCACCCACTCGACGTTCAAAAACAAATGGCCACTCGGACACAGTACTACACGCGACAACACCCGACTTACGTTATCTCCCTCTCTTCTGAAAGAGCAAGAGAGAGAGAGGCGATATAAGTCGGCTTGATTGGCTCTCGAGCCCCTAACTCCATCTCTCTTCTCCCTTCGATGGACGACGTTGCCACACACACGTATACCTCTCACACACATCCAGCCATGGCGATAGACGAGAAAGCGAGAGACGCGCCCGGCAATAGATGAAATGAACTCCTCCTAATCCCCCAGGCAGCCTACACTGCACACCTCGTCCCTCCCCTCTCTATTGCTCCATCTCTCTTGTTTCTCCGCCTGTGTTGCGAGCCTCGTCATTTAGCCCAGGCTCGGCTCGCGCTCCGCAGCGATACGTGGAGTGTCCGAGGCTGGGGAACACGTATTAAACCTGGAGAGAAACACGTAGAGATACACGAGAGGAGGAGGAAGAGGAGGAAGCGGGAGAATGCTCGGGGAAACAATGGTTGCCAAAGGCTCTCGAGAGATAGAGAGAGAGAGAGCGTCGAAACGTCGATTTCGAGGTTATTACGCGCTCTGGACGTCCACATTCGTACTGAGAACATGGATGGACTTTTTTCTATTAGGCTACTGGTCATGTTAATGGGTTTTAAATCGAACTTTCGCTATTGGGTAACAAAACAGATTTCACGGAGGAGAATAAATGACTCTGAAATTCTATTTTCTTTTAAAAACAATTTTATTATTATTACTTATTTTTAACTGTGTTTATAGTACGGCTATACTAATTACTAATTGTCGTATCGAACAATGATTTAACATCGAAGCTGGCAAACGTTTAATACGACGTGCACAGCTCAAAAGCCGATCGCGAACTGATAAACCATCGTCGCCGACAAAGTCGACAACGCTGGCCCTCTGTCGCTTACATATTCCCTTCGAATAACTCGCTCTTAACACAAACATCTTTATTCTCGAACTTATTTTCTACTCTGATTATCATTTCGTACTTCATATGCTAAAATACTCGGTTATCTTTCAATTAAATTATTTAATTCTATATTGCTTGTTTTCAAAAATATACTCTGTTTCTGTCCGTAACATTCGTATTAAATATAATCAATTGTGGAATAATTTTGCGTATTGAAAAAACACTCAATTTTTGCGTACGTACTCACAAAGAAAATACTTAACATGACACTGAATATAACTCTTAACTTGAGTGTAATGTAGCACAAAAGTAAAAACTCGATTTCAGTGGTACTCTCAACTTGAGTTTAGATTTTATTGTTATCCCTAATTTAAATATCGCTTTAAGTATCGCCTTTAGCTTTAGTGTAGCTTTCAGTGCTAGTCTAACTTGGATATGTGATGGAAAATTAGATTGACACATTTACTATGCTGAAAATTTATATAACGTTTATGGAGAACAACTCAAAGTTTGAATGTTTCATCTCAATATTGAATGTCAACTCCTAATCTTGCGAAATGACATTCAATGTTGGGTTGGGTTTTACTTTCAAATATTGCGAGATTGCTGTAAAAGTTCATTGCTTACTTTTAAGAATTGAGAGTTGACACTTAAAGTTGGGTGTTCGCTTGAAAAGATTAATGTAAGTGTTAACTCTCAAATTTTAATGATATACTGTGTACTGTTGAGAATACATAGAATTACTAAAAACAAAGTTAATTTTGACAAAACGTAGAAACTGGAACACATACACTATTTTTTGATACTATGTAATTTAAAAAATCACTCATAGTTTATTATTGCGACTATTTATGTAATTTTTTCATAAAGTTAAAAAAATATTGACGTTCATTAAAACTTGAATAATTCAGAAACTGAAAATTTTAAAAAGAACTTTTCGCAGTTGGAAATGACAGTAGATAAACCAAACTTTAATTTGAGAGTTGTTGGATAAAAATGTGAATTTCCCGCAAAGCTAAGGGCTCTTAAAATTCAAGGGGAAAACGTGACTAAAAGAATCAATAAATTTATCTTATGACATTTCCCTGATTATTAGTAGCATACTTAACTTTAATTTTCAAAAGTACATAGCTCTGCGGCAGATCAATACTTTTTATAACAGCTCTCTAAACTGAAGCTCCTCACCCTACTTTCATTTCTATTTACGAAAAGTTTTTTAGAATTTGCAACCGCTGAGTATTATAAAAATCCCTGACCAGATATAGATAGCACGAAAAAATGAACAGACCGCGCTCAGACGTCAAAATACTTTTCGATCTCGCAATTATCGTCTCAATCCTTTCAATGCCAAAACCATCAATAACACGGGGTAAAGTAAATACCGCGATAATTTTTCTCTCCGGCGAACTCACCCCATTGATCATTTATATGTCTCCTACCAAACCCGAACCGTCGTCATTATAAGCATCGACGCGGATCTGTGGCGCAACTTTATATCCCCCCGGTAATCCGGCAATTCATTTCTCCACCACTGAAAAGGTTTACTACAGCCTCCGCCCAAAAAAAAACGGAATTGAGAAAAATAAAAATAGAGCAAAAGCGAAGGGTATAGACTAACGCGAGTTCAGAGGTGGAATATATTTATGGTGGTAGTAGTGAAATGAAATTTTTTAGAGATTTTTTTTACGTCTTTATAAAAACTTTTCGGTTAAAATTTCAAAAGCCGGTACCTTCGTTGAAATCAAAGATTTATCCATAAAGTTTATATATTTACCATGTATGAGTGACACTAAAGCTACATTAATGATGCATTTTCATGCATAACTTTTCAGAGGATATATTTGAAACTGATATATGCATGTAAAATAATTATTATACGTATAGAATGAGAAATAGGATAGCTAGTAATATTGGCGTACTCTGCGATTCAAAATTATTTCACGATTTAATTTCAGTCTTTTTAATATTATACATTATTTCTATATTCATTGCACTACAGAAAAGTAAGCTATGCATACGTATTTATGTGCTCGTACGTATTTCTGTGCCCTCCGAAAAAATTTCTTAAACAATTCCAAAATCATCGTTTAGTACCATAAAATCATAGTTTTCAATGATTAACCTATTTAATTCTGAATATTTGTTTAAATTTTCTTTTAACATCACAATACAAAATTATCTGTACTATTTTATAAAGTCCTGAAAGCTATAGTTTGTGGCCTAATTACTGTACATTCTGGTAAATATTCTAAACTTCTAAAATTTACCACAGAATTTATCTCCCTGCACTATACACGTACAAATGGCACTTAGATTTTTCCTCGTAATAAATACCAAAAAGGATCTACCATTCCCGCCGCCCACGGTCTTCTCACATAAGACACCCGAAAAATAAGTTTCCCTTTTAACCAACTATACAAAACCGTATACCTCTTAAAGCGCGATAAATCCGCTCGGCAACACTTGCAAGCTACCGACCCCCCAAGGACACACCACCACTGTCGTATTCACGAAGGCGCGAAAACGCAAAGTTCGCCAAAGCGCGAAAACTCCGGACGCGGACGCTTCATACGACACATATAAACACACACACACGCGTGCACTTGTGCACACAATCCGGCGGTCGAAAGTTTGCTAATATAAGAAAGCACGAGAGTCCGCTCGGCGCTTTTATGAAGGCTCAGCCTAGTTTTCCTCGGTCGTTGTATTTTTTTTCTCTTTTTCTGTTCTGCGCCGCGCACCCCCGCGCGTCTTGTGTATTCCTTCGAGTTATCTCGCGATACGCTCCGCTGTTCCATTGTGCAGGATGGGCCTCTGCAGCGGAATAAAGAAGGCTTTTGTCTTCTTCCGAGGGCGTATTCTTCTCGGGATTCTATGAGGGAGCACATTCGAATAGCGCGGATGCTCGAGATGGTTTTGGGCGATTGTCGTGCCTGGGAAATTAAAAGATTCGCGGTGGCTTTTGTTTATTTCCTGATAGTTGGTCTTATATGTTATAGCTCTGGATTTGTGACTTTGAATTTATTTTTGAGGTGGTGAGTAATTTTTTTAGAATTTTTAGGGGATAAAATGGGATCCTGGTGGTGCAGAATGTTTTCAAAATATTTAAATTGGAACTTTTGAACTTTCAAGAATGAAGTTGAAAAAATGTACTGTCGGGAAAACGTGGAAAACGTCGGAATGTCCGTAATTCTTTTTTTTATGATGTTTTAGAATATTTGATAAACGTTATTAAAATATCATAATATATAATCTAATTGTGTATTTACAAGTCAAACAATTCTATTTCAAACGTTGTAAATTGTAAATTTATACTAATTGAAATATTAAAACATTTTCCAACGTCTTCAAATATATATTATGTTCCCTTATATAGATGTAGGTAATAGTTTATAAGAATCTGAAAGAATTTTGCAACTTTGTTTTCTATCATCTGCTTTTTATATTCTCTTACCGCTGATCTGCATATAGGACCACACAATTTGAGGACGTGACACTTGAAGAACATTTTGAAAACTTTCTAATTATAAATATAGAATACTGGACGGGAATTGTGGACATTACGACGTTATTTCAACGTTTTCATTTATATGAACGATCAAAAATTCAAATTTAACGTAATTAAAACACTTTTAAAATGTTTTATTCAAATTTTAAACGATTCTGAAAATTTGAGAATCCTTTGTGTTCTAGATAACATAATAAAATTAACTATTTCAAAACACTATCCTAGCGTGTCAAAACTATCGTCACTACCTTTCCATTTGCCTTCGCTTCGAAAAAGAAACCCCCTAGAACAATAATATACGAACCTCTTTGCAAGTACATTAGCGAGCACTCAGCCCGGGCTGATTCAATGACGCAAAAAACAACTCTCGTACCTTTCTGAGAGAGAGAGAGAGAACAAGAAGAAGAAAAAAGCCAGATAGAAGAACTGGATATACGCACGCGGGCTCACGAAGGCAAGACCTCCGAGAGCCGGGGCGTATAATAAAACGGACGATAAGCGAAAAAAGCAAAGGAGAAAAAAAGGAAGAGAGAGTGGAAGAAGGGCGAGCAATTGGAATCGAGGGAACGAAATAAATCGAGAGCGGCCTCGCCGTCCGATAACCGGCGAATCGAAAAAGGAACGCGCGCATTTTCTCGTAGATTTTCGGAGAGAAGGAAATAGCGGTGCGCAGCGCCCGATTCGCTTCCTCGGCTGGCCGCGGGGGCGCGCCCGCGATCCTCGACCGGGATAACGCCCGGGGATTCCGCGCGCCCTCGTGTGTCCTTCGCTGCTTCCCGCGCGGAGGCGAATATCCGGAAGTTCACATTTTTGAGGAGCAGAATTCCATCGGTTTGTAAAGAGAGTACAGCGAATTGTGCATCGGTGTCTGCGTGGAATTTTTGATAAGAGGAATTGAAATTTAGGTTTTTCTTGGGATTTGAGCATCCGTTGTTATGCTTTTGTGAGTTTGAACAATTTTCTATGTATGCAAAATTTGTTCAGGTTTATAAGTGGTGTTATCTGCTGAAGGTTATGTTGCCAGTCGGTAAAATAGTTATAGGATAGAAAGTATGAGGATTGTAATTAGTTAGGACACGCGAAGCAACTGTATTTTTAAGTGATCTATATTTACATATTATTAAATAGTATGAGACTCTAAAATATTGCATTAAATTGAGTTAGTATAAAGAAATTTCCGTAGAAGATTAAAGTCAAAAACTATAGAGATTTATCCATACACTTACTGCACGTGCATTTATTTTTTCGCAGTAGCAGCGTGAAAAAACTGTAAGGTCGCAAATTAAAAATATATGGCGGAAGCGAAGGGGAATAGATTTAAATAAATTTTTTTTTAAATATTAAAGTGGATCGAGGAATAAATACAAACTCGATTAACAAACTTTCATGAAATGTTTTTAGCGAGTGACGAGACAAAGTTTCAAGTAGAAACGGCGTGGTAATGATGGTTATTTATTTTATCGATTTTCTTTTTAATTTTAATTTATATAAACTTCTACTGTGCAGCCATATATTTTTTATTATTTTTAAAAGTACAATTTTTTGCATAAAATGCTTTGAATAGGCAACAAAGATAAAAAACTAATCTTCGAATGAATGGTTAATTGATGCTAAAATGCACAAATCCGGCTTTTTTATCATTGCAGGCTTTTTACCTAAAGAAAAAAGCTTATCAAAAGAAGAATATTTCAAAATAAAACATAAACTTCTAAAAACGAATCTTTCAGATAGCAGTTGTAGGTGATCAATTTACTTATGAATTAAAACAAGTTACGTTAGATAAAAAAGGCAAAACTCATCCTTCTCTTTTGTAATTATAACTACAATTAATAAAAGTTACAACTATAAAACTTGCTGAATAACATCCAAATCCTACGATGAATATTCATTTAATGCCAAAATATAGATCGAACTTGCATGTTGGTCCGATAAACAGTTATATATCGTGCAATTTAATTTGAAATGAACTAAAGTGCAATTTTCAAGTTTTACAAATGTTGCAGCTCATTGTACGCTATACACCGACCTTGTATAATAGTTTCTTTTGTTTTAATTTTCATTTGCATACATCTAGTTATTCTATTTAACAATAGAAATGTACTTATAAGTAGTAAAATTGAATAACCTTCGAATTTTTCTTTCTTTTATAAAACTGTTATTTCTTGCGATTGCTACAACTTTTTTGTAAATTTTCAGAATAATCGTGTTCACTCAAAAATTCGTTTTTGTTTTAAAATATTGAATTTTGAAAATAGAAATATTACGTAAAGGTAATGTACATTCCCTCCCGCTACGGCAAAGACGTTCGGAATGCCCAATTTTCCATTCGTTTTGCAAGCATGGAGCCTTTTTCACGCATGAGTTGAGAAAAATATTATGATCAATTTAGTACAATTTTTAGAAAATAATATTGATTTTTCACTACAGAATTAAATAGAATAAATAATTTCATGTTGGTACAATTTATAAAGTTTGAGGAAGCTAAGTGCCAATGAATTGGCAGCGGTTTTGCTTTCTTAAAGAGAAAGCTTTGTAACGATGATTTATTCGAAATCTGAAATTACTATGTGTGTGTGTGCGTGCGTGCGTGCGTGCGTGTGTGTGTGTGTGTGTGTGTGTGTGTGTGTGTGTGTGTGTGTGTGTACATGTGTGTGGTCAAATTTTGTGGTCACCATAACTTTTTAAGGCCACGGTATTTCAGGCTGAAATTTCGCAGGTATATCAGACGTGACCCAACATAGAACTGATTAGATTTTGAAGCTAAATTGTCGAAACTTATAGACTATTTTTTTTAATTTTATATCTTACAATATCTTCAAAGTTTGTATTTATTAGAGAATTGTGATTTTAAACTTTCAAAATTTGTTAAAATTGAAAAAATAATTTTTGTTATTTTATACGTTTGATATGTAAAAAAAATGCATATATTCGTAAAGTTCATGTACTTCTCTTTTTAATGGTCTCTTTTACCATTACTTGAAAAGTTGTTTTAGTTAAAGAGTTACAATTTTTAATTATACAAATTTGTAAAATTAGTACAAAATTTTTTGTCATTTTATACGTTTGATATGTCAATAATATGCATGATAATCCGTAAAGCTCATGGAATTACCTTTCGATTGGTGTATCTTACAGTTACTTTACAGTTGATTTTGTTAAAAAAATACAATTATGAACTTTGAAAATTTTTCAATATTGATATAAATTTATTGAAAATGTATACATCGGATAAGTAAAAAATGTACACTTATTCATAAACAAGGCGTAATTTCCGGACAATTTATATATCCAATAAATACTTTAAATTTTTTTTGTGAATAAAATACGATTTTAAATTTTGCATATGCATTTCATGTGATCACATTTTGTGGTCTCCAACACTTTTGAACGCATTTCTATTTTTCATTAAAATTTTGTAGTTTTATTAGAAATAACTCGGCATACAATTGATTAAGTTTTTGAGCTAACAATGCACCATTATAATCTACTTAACACCGTAGTCTACAACGTTGTCTATAGTATTATCGATTGCTCATAAAGTCATTTGTATAAGTGTAAATATTCAATAAATAATTGTGCATTAAATCTCTTTGATAAAGCATTCTGCTAAAGCAGTTAGCAGCGGTTTTTACGAGAGTTTTTAACTTGAAGCGCCTTTACATTATTATTATTACTATTATTATTATTATTATTATAAAGGCCGAGTAGTTATGGTAAGCAGCAACGGTGCCTGCAGAGCAACAGCTATCATATAGTCTTTATGTCGGTTGTAGACGTGCTTGCATCATCACTATAGCGATCATAACTATTTGTTGGGACTAAGTATCCGTAGCTGTGTAGTCGATAGCGTTGTTCACCCATCCTAGCTAAATGCCCAATCCACCCTAGTCTTCGAGATTTAATCACTCTGGTAATGTTTGGCTTCCCGAATAGCTCGTGTATTTCTTGGTTATGTAAAATTCTCCATTCGATAATCATCTCATTTATTTTGCCCCCAAATATCTTTATAAGGACTCTATTCTTAAATACTCTAAATTTATATTTTCCCGTTTTGTAAACGCCCACGTTTCGCATCTGTATCGAAGTACTGACATTATTATTTTTCTATATATTTCTAATTTAGTCTATCGCAATAGTAATCGTGATTTTAGTAAGTTATTTACCAAATATAGGCATGCATTTCCCGAATCCAGCCTCTTCTTGATTTTTTTATGAGTTTCATTTTTGTGGTCTATTATCGTGCCAAGGTATTTAAACTCGTCTTAAACAAATTTAATTTATCGTCGAATTATTTCAATTGAAAGATACAATTGCACACTCGTACGCTCTCCAATAATTCCCTCGTCAAATATACTTTATATCTAACGTCATTCTAAAACGTTTATGCAATGAAGTGCATCCACCTATATACGTATCATTTACGCGCGATATTTCGGCAGTATTTATGAAGGAGGGCAAAGTTCGACTCCCGCGCGCGGCAAGTTTTCCCCGCGGCGCGCAAGTTTCAAGATTTCAATGGCTTCGCGACGCGAGATCTTAGTTCGCTAATTGCTAGACTGTATAGACTCCGCTCTATCTCTCTCTATCTGCTCTCGCATTAATTAATTGGAATACAAATTGCGGCGAAATTTTGAGCGCGCACGCGGTATAGTTCGCGTGTTGCCGTATAGTTGTAGTGCAGTACGTAATTAATTTTGAAAAATATCAAATTGGAATTTTAACGCTTTAAGGCACGAGTTTTTAAAATATGTAAAAACTTCTTTCCGCGTGTCGTAATTACACGTTTAAACTAGAATTTTCGTGTTAGTATTAACTTTATTAGACCTTATTATTATCATATGCGAGTTCTGAAAGCTTAAAAAAAATGAAATTTGATGATTTGAACAAGTATTACTTTCTTGAAATTTCTGTATTCTAATTTGTGTACTCATATGCAAACGTTAAACTATAATAAACCTAATAATATTTATATTTTGATGAAGATAAAAATTTACAATTCACAATAATTTATTTTTATTCTCAGACTCTAAAGACTTTTTACAGTTTCAGTTCAGTTTAATTTTAGGTTACACCGTCTCTTAATAAAAATTTCCAAACAAAGCGAACTTTTAATTAAAGCTTTTAATTAAATCTTTAATTAATGTGAAAGCTTTTAATAGCTTATTTCTCTATTAAATAAATATCGCCGTTATAAGAACCGAAAAATTAAATTTAAAATAGGTATTGTAAAGAAAAATTTAATATGTTTTAAGAAGAACATGGAACTTTTGAAAACTTAATCATTTGAGTGAGTTTCTCACTCCAAGAATTTTAGAGAATAATAAGTGGATATAGATTTATATCAAATTGAAACTTTATGATTTGTTACACGCATGAACTGTGCTCTCTTATTGGAAAGAAGATAGTTAAGTTAAATTCACGCAACCTTTCTGTAGTTGATATACGATAGTAAGCCGATAATATATAAACTATATATGATATATAGCTGTTATATATTATATATGTTATTATAGCTGTTATATATTATATATGTTATTATAGCTGTTATATATTGTATATTTTATTATAGCTTAAGAATAAAGAAAGAAATAGTTCAATATTGAAAAAAAAAGAGAAAAAGCGCAAATGCGGGAATAAAGTAAAAGAGGGAATGAATAATACGTCACTTTCGTCCCGCTTTTCAGGTCAATAAAGTGGCCATTATAGTTAAACCGGGAATAATAATTTTTAAATCACGTTTATTGCTTATAAATAACTTAAGAATAGTTTTAAAATACATAAATCGAAAGGAAATAACGCGCGATTTAAGAATTTATATCTAAATGTTATATATCTTCAATAAAACCTGCCAACATTTTTTTTTTCTTTTTTAACATTTTTTTAAAAGTGATTATTTTATGAAAAAGCATTCTAAATATTATCCCTTTAGCTCCAAATTTATATTAGATCTACATTTAAACGTACATTATTTATCTGCATAATATCAGCTCTTAACATGCTTTCCTGCGAGAGTTATGGTGGACACAAATTTCGGGTTTCACACATACATCCACCCACACACAAACATACATACATACATGCAGATAGACAATTTTTAAAAACATATTTTTCTGGCTCAGGAGCCTCAGAAACATCGAGATTTATCAAATCTCTTATCCGAAAATTTTCATCGTTACAAAGCTTTCTCTTTGAGAAGACATAATAAATAAACAACAAACCCAATCGATCAATTACAAAAGAATCAATCCCACAAAATCATCAATTCATTTATTTATTTACCGACCCCCACCCACCAACTCCAAATTCCGAATCGAACCGTCGCAATTCCCGCCGCGAATCACAGGCACAACGCGTACTCCAATATATCCCTCCGCGACAGAAAAGATCGATTCGCCCCAATAACCAACCTCTACCCGCGAAACGATTCTCTCCCTACAAAAAGAGCGTCGCGCTATTGTGTCGCGCAACGCCGAAAAGAACGACGCCGCAGCCGCAAAAAAAGCGAGAAAAGAGCGGCAGCGAGAACATAAGCGTAACGAAGTTTGATAAAGCGCAGAGCCGCGAGAAAATCCAAAAAACACAAGTGGATACCGGCAAAGAGAGAGAGAGAGAGAGAAACAATAGCCGCAGCGCGGGTGTAAAGTACATTCCACAATGGAACTCGCGAGACGAGAAGCGAAAAAAAAAAGTGAGCGAGGAGCTCTTACGTACAAGGGTCGCGCGTGGAGTATATTACACGGACACATTGAATGAAAAGTCACGCGGGTTCAAGCCGAATACACACACATGTAGGTTCGAGGAAAGATCGATATACCGGAGGGAATGCGGATGCGGCCGTGGAGGGTCGGTTTTTGCGCGCACCTGGCTGCGCGCCAGCGCACTTATCTATGTGGAGCGCACACCTGGCGGCCGCGACTCGCGGCGCGCATTTGACGCTCTGCCATCTTTCGACCCGGCAGTGCTGCGCTGATTTATACACGCAGGCTGGACTGGGTATAGGTAGACGCTGCCTTGGCGCGGAGGAGGTATATCGTGTATACCTGTATAAGCTGCGAACTCGCCGAGTTTTGGATCTTTTCTTTTTTGTTCTTCTTGGGGGATTCGGGGTAACGGCGCGCCTTCGCGGCGGATCGTGCGGAAAATTTGCATCTGCGTGGACGTGTGGGTGGGGGTGTGGTGAAAAATTTTAATTAGTTTAACTTGCAGTATTTACATTCTTAAGTTTCACTGATTCGCCAGTGAAAATTTACTAACTTACAGTGACAACTCAGCAATTTTTTCGAATTAGTGATATTTGAATTATTCGAAATTAACAATCGCTTTACCAAGTGGGGACCCAAAGGATAAAAAACCTTCGTATACTCAACCCTTATTTTAAAATGTTATAATTAACAACTAATTCGTCATTAGCGAGCCTTAATACCTTTGTATACCAATATTTATTGAACAATAATTTTAATTTTTGCTGAATTTACATAGTTTTATCTTATCCTAAATAATGGCCGATGGGAGTGCGAACAACTAAAGGCCGCATAATAGGCTTAAATTTCCAATAGTGTATAAATTGTCGGGATATGAGAAACTGCAGGGCTGATCCATACACAGGATTGATTCACAAATATAGCAAATGTATCTAATGACAAGGTGTCATTTACAACTACAGATAAACAGATTGAAATAATGAATGTAGAAGTACTTTTTTGTATAAATACGAAGGTCAACACAGTACTGCATCAAATCGTAACGCTTTCAATTTCAAATTATTTTTTTCTAAAATTAAATTCCTTTCCATAAAGAATACAAATTAAATTAAAGAATTATTCTGTCCCATACAGTATACTAAAATAGTGCTTCCTCGTCGACAGACAGAACATGCTGTAACTTTAATGATCAATACCTATTTATGTATGCATAACTTAAAAAAGTCATTGTGTCCATAGTTTGTAATACCTTAAGAATAAAGTCATTGTGTCCAAAATTTGTAATACCTTAAGAATAAAGTCATTGTGTCTAAAATTTGTAATACCTTAAGAATAAAGACATTGTTTCCAAAATTTGTAACACCTTTGTTCTCTAAATTTTCTTAACTCTCAAGTAATGTTATTAGTTTATGAAGGCAGCCCAGCGCGTCTCATTTTAGAAGGACATTTTTAAAGGATACTTTATGTTCTAAGTGATGACCCGTCCAAAAACTTCCTTATCAGAGCTATTTCCCAAACTTGATAAATGTCTAGCTCACCTTGACTAACTCAAATGTAAACATGGGCATTCAAGTTAGGATTGTAATAAAAGGTGAAAAAAATATTTATAATGACCTAGAAATTTAAAACGCATTTCTTAAAAAGAATATATGGATAAGAAATAGTTATTTAATTTCCAGGTCATTTTCTATCGGTTCTTAAATGACGCAGATAAATATGTAACATTAGCTGTGCTACTTCCTGATAACTGTATTATATAATTACTTATTTTTATAAGTGAATATAGAATAATATTGAAGTTCAGAAATACCGCTGGTTATCATTAATGCGGAACTCAATAATTCGAAATTTTCGATAAATCGCGAGGTCAGAGCTCAGTCTCTTGCATTCTGTAATATATTCGTTCATATTATATTGGCATAAAATATTTTATGAAAGCTAATAAGAGTATTATAATACAATAGAAAAATTTATAAGCTGAATGTTCTAATTTCTACTTGTGAACCAGCTACGTGTATATTAAAAGTAAAAAAAATATTCTTGCATCTATATATAAAACAAATGAATGATTTCTATAGCAATGTCTTGAATAATAACGTTAATTACTTGTATCTGAATTAGTATCAAGTAAAATATGTTTGTTATAAATTGTGAGGAAAAATTGGAATATTTACCTTATTATAATAATAATGGTTTACTGTAAAATATCTTGGCATAGCGCGTTTCTTACACATAAGAATTATACACGTAATTATTGTACACAATTTAGCATTGGTCAAATTATATATAGATATATTTAACCAACGTTAAATTGTGCACAATAATTACGTGTACAATTCTTATGTGTAAGAAACGCACTATGCCAATATCTTGAAAGCAAGTTAACAGCACATTTTTATACTTTTTTACACTGCTTATTTATTTATTTATTTATATTACATACACGGGCTATGAGCCTTTTCATATACAAAAATATGCCATTAAGGATTTACTAAAACTAAAATAAAACTAAAAATTAAAACTAACAACAAGAGAGAAGAGTGCTCTCTTAAAAGAAAAAAATACATGTAAATCGGTAATACAAGGCGGCAGAAGGTTCCAAGACATTCTCATCAAGCTTATATCCATATTTTACGCAACTTACGCTTCTTTAGACTTTCCTACAGAATTATTTTCCACCATGGGTGTACACTGTACCCCACTGAAAATACGCGTATAAATCAAAAAATTAACTCTCGCGTTAACTGTCGTGAATCTGACCGAAATTAGCACACGCTTGCTCGCGCTGGCAACCTAACCTCCAAGCGCGATAAAGCTTCGTCGCTACACCGTCGACACTTCCAACAGCAGCAGTGGCATAATGCAGACAACCCCGGCGAACCTTAAGATCGGTATCTCGTTGAGCAATTACCGGTGCGCCGCCAGAGGGAGCTGCCGACTGTGGAAACTTAAAGTCACGAAGTTTCACGCGCGCGCGCGCGCGCGATTAACCGGATTCTCCGGGGCCCCTAACGACTTCCCAACCTGCTCCCCCTCTCCCACTCCCTTTTCCTCTTTCTCGCAGTCTGTTTACAGCTAGCTACTTTGCTCTCTCTCTCTCTCTTTAATCTTCGATGAAGTTATTATTACCTCGACGACCACGGTGGCGCGCGGCGTTTCGCTATCATCAGCGAGTTATTCGAGGAGGGCTTTATCGCGGCGAGGCTTGTATAATTAATTAACCCGTTCTGCCGAGTGTAAAAATATTATTTTCCGATAAGTGCCGCGCTTTGAGGCTTACTTTAAGTTTTTAAATTGTAAGGAAATTATGCTGAAAATACAATTAAGAATACTTTTTGAGGTAAGTTGATCCAATAGAGTCAAACGAAGACTTAAATGATTTTGTTGATATAGTTGGTCGTAAAATTAAATTTTAAACAATTGGATGTAAAAATTGTCCATATTGATATGTAAAAATCAATATTTCAATTGAAAGTTTCCGCAGTTTAAATGGGCGATAGAGATTTGAAAACAGTGAAGATAGGTCACATGGGTATACGGTTCTCCAAGAAAATATTCTGACAAGAAAAATTAACACACACACACACACACACACACACACACACAGGCACACGCATACACACGCACACTCGCACACACGCACCACCCAGTTTCGTTCAGAAATAAATAAAAATAATGAAGATGTACGCGATCTTCTGTAAGGACTACTTTCTTTCAAGACGCCTTGAGGTAACTATTGGAGCTCAAAGCTGGATCATTAGAAATAAATAATACTAAATAATATTCTAATTATATTATGTTTGCAAGACCTGTAAATAACGATCGTAAAAAAGTTCTATTTTTTAGCAAAAAGAATTGCGTGTATTTTACGTACAAAGGAGAAATGAAAAGAAAAAGTAAATAAAAAATGTTAGATTGTCGGGAGTTAATAATTTTCCATGTGAAATGCCCGTGCACAATCAGTACAAGATTAATCAAATATCTAACAACTACTCATAGAATTTCCTCATGCTGTATGCAATAACATATATTCATGTACATACCAGTTCCTTTTTCTCCTTTATTTCGCTATACTCTTACCATCCCATACCAGTAAAATTTGCCAAAAACTTAGAACGCTCCAGCTTCCCCACAATCCCCGATACATTCCATCCTCAATCACGTCATAGCTACCATTACAAAAATCCCTTCCTACACGTACATCCTTACACCCACCACTGGCCTCTATATCGTTTTCTCTCTGCTCGCCGCGGCCTCACGCGGTTAATCTGTCCCCCGCGGCGGCGACTCGAAATGACCCTCCCGGCGATCGATGCTGCTTCGAAGGAGAAACCGTAACTGCAGCTGTGTAGCCCAGTTTCGACGTAGGAACTGATAAGGGTGCCCTCCTCCCCCCCCCCTCTCTCTCTCTCTAAGTAAATTTATCTGCGTGTGTGATGAGTGTATGTATCGGATGAATTGTAATTGTTTTTAAATTGTGACGTGATGGATGTACGTGTATGCAAGAATGAGTAAACTTTCAGAAATTGTTATGGAACTGTGATACAAACAAACTGTGATATTAGATAATGACAAATTTGTGCAACAATTTTTATATTTATACACTGACGAACTGTGATAGTGATCAAAGACTTAATGTAATGACAAAATAACAATTTTTGTGTAATGTATTTTTGCCAAAAATGACAAATAAATCGTACATCTATCTATCTATCTATCTCACTCTCTCACTCACTCATTCTAACGAATGTCAAGCGCGTCGCGACTCGTGTTTGTTTTATTATTCTTGCGTCGAGGCGAGGGATCGGTGTCGTGCTCGCGGGTGTTTATTGCCGGGATCGCGGCTCGAATGCTAATCGACGCGCGGCGGGCTATAGCCGAGGAGTTTTGCTCGTGATCTAATGATCACCGCGGCGGGCTTAAAGTTGACGGGTGCACGCAGGTATTGGCTTAGATGGCTGTGACGTGAATTGGAGAAAGGTATGGGACGAGGTAGAGCTGGTTTGAGGTTTAAAATTTTGAATTTTATAATGTTGTTGGATCGGTGCAGGGTGCTAAGAACAAAGATCAATTTTACGTGTAACTGTTTTAGAAGAGGCCTTGAGCTTCACGATTAGAGGAAATTTATCTGTTTTGTTAGGTCCTGAAATAATATAGTCAGTTTTTAAATTAGACGTTTATTATCGTATCGGATCTCCGAATCTATCCGATTTTCATTTTTCAGAAGTAAGTTTATTTTAATGAGAATCCTAAAACAGAATTTTTATGATTAATGATGATGATGCGTTTTTTTAGAGCATACTTTTACTCTTATGTTCCAGTTATTTGAGGAATTTGTGTGTCATATAGTTCAAATGTATTTCGAATAGCTTAAAATAACTATGTCTCCCCGACCGAAATCTGGCACTGCAAAAAAGCAAATGTAAAATTCAACAGTTGAGTTGTGGAAATAAAGCACTGCTGGAAAGGTAGTTTTTACACTACTCAATAATGTAATTATCAATGCTCGTATGTAATGTCACATTCCCGATTTCCGGCCTTAGAGTTTAAGGTTAGGTCGAAAATACGCAAGCTAAAATAATTGATTGAAATAAGAGCTCTTAGTTGCGCGTTACCTTTTCGATTATACTCTAAATTTAATTTTGACGGAAAACGTTTATTTAAATAAACGGAAAAATACCTAAATAATCAACTATTGCATGAGTTTCTGAAATGCTCCAGGTCTTTCAATTTCTAGATTACTTCGTTTCAAAACTGTAATTTTACATAAAATGCTTAAATTATACTAACTTAATTGCACTGAGAGAATTGGCTACTGTAAAAATCACTCACGCAGCAGCACTTTACATTTTTTTCGTTGAATGTTCAATTGTGTGCACTTTCTTAAAAAATGTAAAATAATGTATTGTGTAAAACTACACTGATATTGAAAATATCCTTACTAAATCAAGAACAATTCACACATCCAGTATAATGTATATTTTTCACACAGATTCTGTACTTTTGCATTACGACGTGACTTTTACAATGTCACCATCACACCGCTGGTTAACCATATCCCCTTTCCCCGCAATATTAAAATCCACATAGGTTGTTACGGATAGAATCCATTAGTAATAAGAAAATGTAACTGTGTAATAAGCTCCTATGCAAAAGGTCTCAAAAACTTTCTGTATAGTTCAAATGCGATGACATTCTCAAGTTTCTTATGTATGTTTTCGGCGGTCGTCGGCGGCGACTTTATAGCTCATTCTAGCTCGAAAAAGAATGACGCAGAGACCAGATGCACTCTGGCCTTTATACAGATCGGTAGTTACAAAGCGCGTTATACTAGTAAAGTGAATGTTGTATTTAATAAATAACAGACTTTATCATAAATGGTGTATACATTAGTTTAACAAAATCCTTAGTTTCTTCTCGTCCCGAACATAGGTACCCACCACTTGCCTTGCACATTATCCTCGTGTCCACGCAGACTACAACGAGAATCAAGCTCGTAACGAGCTAACCCTCCCCCACATAGATCCACCCAACCTTCACTCCCATAACCCCGAGAATATTTCGAATTCAGCGAGATCCCGCGGGCCAGGCAGCTTCAGAGATTTCCATCAGGCTGTTGGCTAGCTATAACTCCCTCTACGTACGACACAATTGGAATTCGCGGCAGCTGCCGGAAACAATGAGCGTCGCCGGAATTTTCGGACCGAGCTACACGACGAGATGCAAATGTCCTCGGAGCGGGAGTCGCTGATTCGATTGTAAGGAGGTGAACGAGAGACGACGAAGACGATGATGACGGGGATTCGGGCTCCGGATTGCTCGGGCGTCGCGCGCAACTCGCTAAGATGCGGCAGCCTGCGAATTGCGGTTCGGTGGATTTTTAGCGGTGCGACGATTTGGAGGTATTGAAGGGATGGGGATTGAATGGGCGTAGGATTGGGGAGAGTTCTGATTTTAACTGGGGATGGTGATTTAGGGGGGAGAATATTCGAGTGGTGAATTGTCGAGGTTGATTTGAGGAAGGGGTGGGAGGGCTTCTGACGTTGGAATATTTTTTCAGAAAACGTAATACGATATTTTGTAATTGGTAATTTTGTAATCCGAAACGGTGGAGGATTAGAAGGAAACGTGAAATATAAATGAAAACACCGAGTATTTATGATGTTGTTCAACAATTATCAAATAATAGAATCGAAAATTGTCTTGAGGAAAATAATATTATTATTATAACGAAATAAAGTCGAAAAAGAAAGTTATTCTAGTCAACTGTCGGAATTGTCTCATTTCTTTGATCTAGTCTCTGGCTTTCTCTGTTTATGTCTTCGTAATTTCATTAATATAAACTTATTCATTTCTTAATTAGTTTTATTAAACCTTTTATTGAGGCATTTTCTGTGTTCTGCATTATTAATTATTTGGCATATAAATATTATGTATAACTTAAAGTTTTTAATTTATAAGAAAATGCTCACCTGAGAATTCGGTTTCTGACGGAATAATAGTTTCCTGACGGAATAATGGTTTCCTGATTGAAAAAGAAACTAAGGTCTTGACAGAACCAAAATTTACTTGTCCTCAATATTGCAGTAATACCTATACGATACTACAAAGTTAAAATTTGAATGTATGATATTTAAATTTTACCTAAATCTAATTATTTCTTAACTTATATTAATTATTCATTTCTTGGTCAATGAAACTCTAATTTGAATTTTTAATTAATGCAGAGTCTAGTGAAATGAGTCATTGTAGATATTTTCGAAATCTAATTCAATAAAGCATTGACAATTCATTGATTCGTCATTTTAATGCTAAGCTTTTTATAGTACGTTACAATAATTAATAAAATTCGTAATTCATGACTTATCGAACTCTTCATTATTGTAAAAAAGCTCATTTATTTAATATCAAATTGTAAAAAGTTTTAAAAAATGTGAATAATACATAGTTTCAAATATCTCCAAAATACAATATCGATTCTCAAAAAATTTGTATAGATATATTCTGTACATTAAAACATATTTACCTTGCAAGTTGCAAGTAAATTCATAAACTAGAAATTTATCGATATTTATATTAGCTGCTCAATAGAACGATGTATAAAACTTACCTTCTTTAAATAGATATACCAAATAAAAAGATTTCATTGAATATAAGACTAGATTGGACTTTTTTAAAATATGTTTATTTAATAATAAAAAAATGACAATACTTTATAAAAAATTTCCTATGCGAGGAAATAGGTAATTCCATAATCTTTTAAAAAATGTTACACTGAATTAAGTATATTAAAACATTGTACACAATAAATTAGTTTTCCAATAGCATTACGGACTTACACATTCGCTCGCTTACACACACATACAGATGCAGACATATACCCATACATACCTACACACACACACACACGTACACACACACACTCATCCATTATATGTTTCCTCGAAGATCTTTTCTGACATTACAAATCTTTCTATTCCAGGAAGCAAAGCAAATATATATGAGAATACCACAAAAAACTTAAGATAGAAAAACAAACGTAAAGCCGATTCCACACCGTCACCACCATTTCCACAATCTAATCAGCAACGAAAGCTCCGTAACACCGTCCCCCTACTCCCCACACATGCGACCCAATTCCCATCGAGACGATACATCCAAAGCGCCACACACCCCCACTAAAACATCCACTCACTTCACCGTCTCCCAGAGAAAAGACGCTCGCATTATTCCGACTCTCCATTGCGGATATCTTTTCTCCATCCCATCCTCCCTCTCTCTTTCTCTCTCTCTCTCTCTCCGCAGCGTCGAGTCGACTCGCGGATAATCGCGGCGACAGCGCTACGCGTCCCTGGAAAGTTAATTAAGCTCGTTCCAATAAACTTCGTGACGCCTCCGTGACTGCGGCGATCGAACGCCGCCGCTGCGGCTGAGCGAATTCCTCGGCTATAAAGTTTTTCCCTCGCGCCGCGGCCTGTGCCCCGCTTGCAGTTGCGAGAATTCGACCGGGGCTGCTGGCTGAGGCTAATTAGTCGTTTAATTGTTTGATTTGCATGAGATTTTTTTAAGAGGCGGGGGAGAGTGGTTTTTTTTTTCAGGGGAATTGTTGGTGAGAATTTGGAGACGGACGCGGGGGTTTTGCGGGAATTTGAATTTTCGGTCTGTAATGGTGCGGAGTTTTTTGCGGGAAATTTGCGTTCTGGAAGAACGTGTTTTGAATAATTATGGAGAATACTTAATTGGACGGTATAATTTATGTTGTAAAGTTAAAATAGAATAAGGTATTTAGAAATTTTGGTTTATTATTTGTAATCTCAAAATAATTAAACAGAGGTACAATTTATATTATTCTATTGATTATAATAACATTTTGATTATAGAAGCATTTTCGAAGGTTTTAATTTTACGCCTTTAATTTTGGGCACATTGTCACCACTTTATTCGACTATTTTTCGTCGCGCAAAAATTTGGATTGATAATTTTCCGAATAGCTAATTAGTTTAGATGACCTGTATAACCGAAAAATCGTTATCTCGTTTTAATTTTGTTGATAGCTGTAGTTCATCATGAAATGCATTATACTTTTTGCGGTGAAAATATTTTTCTATACGTAACTATGGGAATGTAACCGATACCAATTTTATATTTTGCTACAACATCCATAAATCTCTGGATTATTTCATACACATTTTTCAAATCGTATTGTTTATTTGCATCATAAATATATTATACTTATCTTCTTCTTATATATTCATGACAATTAGACGGTAATCCATTAGTTATGCACGTGTATACTAAATCTCTAATTTAGCACCTAATTTTTGTCCAATATAAATTACAAGGATCCTTAATATATATTATAGACAATATTCATAGATACCATATTTTCGTTATTCCATTATATCCATTACTTTCCAAATTAGATACTTTTATTCAGGCAACATTACTGCAAGGTAATGCAAAATATTGCAGCAAGTTTGTACATCAATGCAGCAAGATTATACAATATTAGTTAAACTATACCATATGAACAAAACTTGTCTGGAAAACAGATCTGTACTAACACTAACATAAGAATATAGATAGACCTGCTTTTTTTTATACATTATTTTATTATCGTTTTTACTAATATTGTATAAACATGTCACATATTGCTCATTACCTTATAGCAATATTATTACAATTAAAGTGCCCAGTTTACAAATAATGGAATAATGAAATAACGCAAATACGGCACCTATCTTTAATCAGATGTAGGCAATATTATTGAATGAAGCAAATCTTTAAAAATAGCCTCGTGGCAATATATTGCACAAAGATTTGGTGCTACCTAGGCCACGTAAATTTAACCTCCTTCTACCTATTCGTTCCATATTTTCAAATCCAATAAACTCGAGTGTCGATTAGCGTCGAAACATAAATTCAAATTTTAAATAACACTCGCAAATGCACGGCCTAATAAGCAGTCGAAGTTGAAAACGGGGTCGGGTCAAGTGTCGCGCCTATGCCACGTACACGCGCAGCGTTACGAGACGCGAAGACAACCTGCCGCACAATTGGCTCCCTCTTACACAGCCATTTCGATATCGAACAACGCGGCGACAGTATATATTGTCTTAATGAAGTGACGAGAATTGCTTCGGCCTCCATCTCTCTCGCTTCCTATTGAGGTTCGAGGGCTGAACAAACGCAACGAGTGGAGAGAGAGAGAGAAAGAAAGAAGGATAATGTGGGTCGTGTGAGCCAAAAATACTTGTGGTTTCAATTTATGTGAGTTCTTGATAACTCGGTATTGTTGGGAGGAACGGTTCAATGTGGCCTAACTCTATTTTGAGAAGTTGGCTTGGTATTAATGTGCGAGCGACTTTATGAATTTTATGAATTATGAATTCTGCACATAATTTACTTGATGCATTCTGACAAGTTATCTAAGGACATTATGAATTCTGTGTTCTAAAACTGGTTCAAGTATTTATGCGGTGATTTTTTTTATAAAATTTATGACTGATGAAGCTATTTATGATGGAACGTTAGTCACCTGGAGTGAAGTAAAAAATTATTTAAGTATATCTTGAAGTTTATCACTATTGATTTTTATCTATATTTGTACAAAAAGTTCACACATATTTAGATAGCGACACCCTTATGAATTCCTGCAAGATTTTTAGCAAAATTTTCTGCACGATTTTCTGGAGAGCTTTTACAACTTGCAAAAAAAGATTTTCACCTGCTGATTCATCTGCAAAAATATATTCTGTATACATTTTTAATAAAAAAAGTTAGAATCTCGGCTTGCAAATTGCATTTTTACTAGACCATAGAAATAGCAGATGAACTAAAGAGTGGGCGAACAAAATCAGATAATTTTACTTCTATTAATTCTAAGAACATTTAGAAATACTATATAATACTATACAATATCTTATCAGTTCAAAATCAGTAACACATTTTAAATGCAGTTTTAAAAGCTGAATATAGAATTAATATTAAAAATAACCACATAAATTATAAATCAGTTTTCTCCCAAAGCACAATTTACCTGATTTTGTTCGTCCACTCCTCAATCAATTTCCCAGTCTCTTCAAGAAAAATCTTCAAAAATCTTCAAAAAAATGAATCTATGTTTTAGCGGTATAAATGAGTTTCTCTCCTTAATGAAGCACATCCCTAGCGTTCGAGAACCAAGTAAATAGGAGCCCCTGTAGTTGCTGGTTCCGGGACAGAATCGTCGTCGGCGTCTAGTACCCGCGTGAAGTGCGTTTGCCACGTGACTATTTCGACTCGAAGTTTCTGCTGACGATGCTACCGTGCATTGCTCGAGCTCGCGGAGGAAGTTTCGAGTGCGCTTGCCGCGTAAACACACGAAAAATCATTCGTCAAAAGTTTTTTACTGAATCGTCGTAGAATTTCTAGTTATTTTATATGTTTCTATGTGACAGTTGTGAGTTTTTGCCAAATTTCAATAAATTTTGTTTAAATTTTAATTGAGTTTTAGTCTTATCCTTTGCGTATCTTATTTGAAGAAAGTTCATGGGATCATTAATTCGTGGCTCGTTAATTTAAAATCTGATCAAATGTACATTAAATAACCTTTAAGTTTTGGAGTAATTGTTATTTGTTGTTTAGGTATGGAAAAATTACTTCTTTTAGCTTTTTGAAGTAGGTTCCTCTCTTGAACAAATTGTAATACAATTTGTTTAAAAATAGCCATCTACAACATCACCATCCCTCATATTACTATTACTTGTTCTAATTCAAATCAATAATTTAACTCGTTCTGAAACGTTTTTAACTTTATTAAGAACAGTTTTAATAAAAAATGAATAGAATTTGATAATTGTCTATACTTCTATTTTCCCAAAAAGAAGAAGCTATTTTTTAATTCATAGGCTTTGAATGAAGCTTCATATATTTATTTTTATTATCCCAACCTTATTGACACCGCATAAATTTTGAAATTTTAGTTCATGATTTTTATACATTAATAAACACTAAACAATTTACGTTCAAGATAGTTAAACCCCTTAGATCTCATTATTATAAATGTAGTTATTATTAATTGGGCGAGTATTTCATTCGCTCATGCTTAACGTCTTCAAAAAACATTTTAAAACATACGTTCCACTATTTTCGAAAGAACCCAACGACCGCATAGCACGAATTTTCAACTCGCAATAAACAACAAGTAACTAGAAAACAAAAATAACTCACGGCCGAGAAAAAGAAACGTACGAACAACGATGCTATACATCCCCTACTCGAAAGTGGAGCCAATCATCATTCTCGTAAAAAAAAAAGAAGGGGGGCAAGCAACAAAAGCCCGAAAAACCCAAACAAGGCTTGTTCGGCGCAGTTACGCGTCTACGTACCAGCCGAGCGTAAATTGAACTCAACCCTCGCGCTCGGCGCGAAAGAAGGAAAGTGAGTCGAGCGAAAAACCGACGGTTTCGCACTCTTTCTCTTTCTCTCTCTCGCGAGCAATAATAGCTTCCGCAGATTTGGCCCCAGGAATTCGCGGAAAGCGGCGCGAGTTTCAATTTTTGCACCTTCCTCGCGGCCTCGTTCTTTTTTCTTTCGCTCTCCAACACACATACGCGAATTTTACGACTAGCGCGCGAGCAAGAGCTGGAAAAAGCGGGGCGGCGTTTCGCGAAAGTCGAAGGAGGCAGAACCAGTCGCGTGATTTAACTTTCGCGCCCGCTGCCGGAATTTTTATTTTACTCATTTTTTTTTTTTTAGTATGAGTTCTCTTTCGGTGTAGGTTTAAAATGCACGCGGGCTGCTGGCTGTAAAAGAAATGTTTAGGCAAATTAGTGTCGAAATTGAGGAAAAACGCGAGGACTTGCTGCGCTCAATTAGCAGCGAGTGCGAGAAATTTTCGTCGCGCTGCATGTATTTGCAGGCTACTCGAGTTTTAGTTGCAGGTGTTGGGTGTTGGGTTCGGTTGGGTCGATATTTGTTGATTGAATCTTAACGATAATTATACGATGGTTGTGAATGTACTTTTTGCTGGAATTAATGTGGGTCATAAGTGTGAAGTCTTTCTCAAGTGTATTTCTGTCCAGATTTCTAGCTGGATTCCTAATCCAGTTGAATTTTAATAAATATAGATTTTTTGATTTTCAAAAAATTATGGCAAATTAATTATTTATCAAATAAGATTCAAATCAATATTTCTCTAGTTTAGGACCTTATCTTGAAATATTTCTTATATTAAGTGTTAGGTTATACTAACTCACTAAATATTATAAGAAATGTTAAAATATGTAACTGTTTAAAAACCAGGATCCACGAGAATTAAATGCGAATCGTTCATTTAATTATTCATTATCGGAAAATATATCGCATAGTCATATAGTCATAAAAATCCGTCATCTCTCAAAATTCATGACACGCATCTTGTACATGATCAATAGTCTTATAACCAGAAGGGACCTATCGTATACAATAGAAAATTATTATTTCTTACCAAACAGAATAAATAAAGCAATAAAATCCTTTGGAATTAGTAATTTATTATGAACTATTACACTAATGAACACTATGAATTAGTGCATGTGCACTATTTAAATTTTGTACATTCACTATTTAAATAATGCATATGCACTAATTTAAAAAAAGTTGTATACTTTTCACTAATGAACTAGTGAATTTAGAGTATGTCTACGGATGCTTAGTAAGTCAAGGGATGCAAAGGGACGTACAAAACTGAGTCTATTGTTTAGAGTTTGTCAAAATAGAACATTAAATAAAAATTTAACTTGACGAAGTAAAGGGAAACTTTAAAAATACAGGTTGAAATTCGATATAATAAGTGAAAATATCAAGATTTTATCAGGCATTAAGTAGTGACAATTAAGACTATTAATTCTTTTTAATATTTTTCAGTTTATACAGAAGGACATTTTGTTTTAATATTTAAAATTTTATGAATTCTTCATGCTCATATCAGTTTAGTAGGTCTCCTATCAATGTTTTACCTGGTGCCTGTATAGGCCATTCCTGGGCATTCTCGTTTCACTATTTCAACTTTAGATAGTAATAACATAGCTTAAAATGTCAGCCAGATATGTACTGAATCAACAGAGTAAGAAAAAAAAAGTTTTTTTCAGTCATCTCAATAGGGAATTTGCATGGGTCTTAATGCCACAATTTAAAAACTTCGACCCATGAAGTAACTTGAAAAAGTAAAACGTAGTTGAATGTTTTATTTTTTACGCCGTATTTATTTATTTAAAACGCATTGAAAACAGTAAAATTTTATCTCACTATTTATATTTGACTATTTTCGCTCGTGTTGATGATGTCACGTGACATCGATTCAAACAGTGATTTAAAATATAACCATCAAAAAATAAATAAATAAGGCATTAAAAAAAAACTGTCTTGGGAACCAATAAAATTGAATTTTTAAATTCGTATAAGTTCCCTATTTTGTTTCATCTGAGTTTTCTATCTTGATATATAAAAAAGTAATAACATTATATAAGTGTATTACTGCTTTAAAACAATAGCTTTACAATTCTGTTCAGAATCCGCATAGCAAAATAATCATTGCACATGCACGGTGCACAGTAAGTAACCATTAGGATATAAAAACTATCCAATTCAAAACAGCCACCAATGAGCCATTGTAAATATCCCACCAAAATTTCAATCATCCTTCCCCACCTCAAAATCCTCGGCCACTCGCGAGCCTTCAACTCCCCCCAGAAGACCGCTCACGTCGCAATCCACGCATAGCTCCGCAAGCCCCGCTGTAATTTACCTTCCTCCTCTCTACGCGCCCTGCTCGCCGATAAGAACGATAGATCGCCTCGCTTTTTGCGCGAGGGGCTCTCCTACGCAAACAGCGCGCGCACTCGTGCGTCGGCCGGCAATAAAGGAAAAAAAAGAGCCGCGGACGATGGAACGTAATGCTCGCGTTCAAACAGAAGCGCGCGCATGCGATTCGCGAATTATACCTGCGAGCGGCAGGGACTCGGTGCGATGTATACCGTCGAGGGACAGCGAGTCTTATGAGTTTGACGATTAGGGGTCGTGTAGGGGCGAGAATGAAGGTGAGAATAGAATTGCGCGTGGGGATGTGTAGGTAATTGTTTGGCTGTTGGTTGGTTTATTGAGGAGAGAGGTTTGCGAGGATAAATGTTGTGGAAGTTGAGGTTTTGAAGTAGGTAGCCGCGGCTACCGTGGATATAAATCTATAAATATTGTGATTCGAGACATTCGATATTCCAAAATTGTTTAATTCGTTTGTTACTGGATATATAAATTATAAATATTATAAAGCAATTTTAGGACGTTGAATGATTTACATTTTTAGTAGAGAAGAAAACAAAGCTTTAAGATTTTAAATAGAATAAGGTATGCAAATTTGTCAGCTCCTTGAAAGTTGTAAAATTTTTCATTTACATATAATCTGCTTGAGTTAAGATAATACGGCGGTTTAAATAGGTTTTCATGCCTATTATTACTGTTTAAAAAAATACAAAATGCAGGAAAAACTTTATAAATGTCTAATCGGTAAAATATATAAATGTTAATTGTTGCTGATTTAAGCACAGTAGTCAGATAATAACAACCTTACACCTTCAAAAATTTATTTTAAAATTAATTAAATAAAAACAATTTTTGAATACCTTTATTTGTTGATTGCAATGTTTTTGCTTTTTCTTTATCATTCCGAATTCAAAAGTCATCAATCTGATAATTCCGACTTTGAAAAAAAGCTGAGAGTGAGAAAGGGCCATAACTCTCAATAGCCCATACCTTAACTATCTATCATTTTTGAATGTGGGAGTTGTCAGTTTTGCGAGTTTTATATTTTTCGATATACAACTGAGAGTTCGGACCCTCATATGTGGTAATTATAAACACCACTTTTTCAATGCGAATTATCAACAAAAACACTCTGAGTTAACCCCTGCTTAAAATCAGAAGTTAGCACTGCTAACTTAGTAGCGTTTCTTTTTTCTTTTTACCATACATTTTGTATCATTATCCAGTTTTGTTTTCTTTTTTCTATGTATTCTTTGTTTGTTTCGCAAAAAAATTGTTTTTGTTTTAAAATTATAAGAGCAACACTTCTAATTAGTACTAAAATAGCAATCATACCAAAAATAAAAAAATATTCACAAAAGTCATTGAGATAAACAGAGAAAAGTAATTTTGAACCAACTTTGGTTAAGAATGTTACATGAGAGAAAGTTCAATAAACATCTTTACGTTGATAAAATAATTAATTAACTTTGCAGTATTTATAATTATTAAATTAAATTCACAACCACTTGTATTACTTATTTTAATCCCAACATTTGAAAGAAATTATTTTTCTTATAAAGAAATTTGAATCATCAATAAGAATGCACCAACCAAACCGTAAGCGGGTTGGGTGGCGTAAACTTATTTTTCTTTATTTATTCGTTCATGTTCGACTATTTTTATATGATAAATAAACAACAAATGTTTATTGCAAAAGAAAACATGTTAATCTAGCATTACGTACAGTTTCATTTGTCTTTAACGCTTTTTCATTTAAAAAATAGTTGATCAAGCGTAGATGCGCCAGTCATGCCGCATCTCCCTTATAACTTATATTGAATTTTGTAGCTAGTCATTTAAAAGTAATACAGGGCCTAATTCTTTTACAACTAAACACAACAATAGCATTGATTGATATACAACAAAGGTTCCTTATTTATCAAAATAATTCCCAGAAACTTTCCCATATTCGTATACTTTTATTAATACATATTGAAATCCATGACAATTTCGAATCTTACCTTAGACGATCTTCAATTCGAAAAGCGCGATTCGTCGCAATTTCTCCCTCTCCACCCTGAAAAGTCGAAAAGCACCGTTGTCCGATAACAACGCTGAACGATTCGCGACTCCCCTTTCATCCCGAAGAAGCCGCATATATGCACCAGCCTCAATCCTCCGCTCGGAAAACCTCCGGAAAAACTCATTGACATTGAAAGAAAAAATCCGCATAATGAGCGCGCATTGTTCGACGCACAAAGGCGGCCGAATTTACAAAAAGCCCGACCTTCTTAACCCTGAGAAAAGCTCGCCCGGGACTCTCGTCGCTCCACGAAGAACGACGATTAATTATTAAAAGTACTATGGTGCACGGGGGACGCAAGAGGGGGTGGAGCCTTGTACTGCCTCAGACTCGCGGCAGTTTTAGAATTTCAACTCGCCTCGTATAGTTGTCGCTGCTGCATTCATCTCCTCGACGAAGAATAAGGGAGTTTTTCCGCGAGCCCCGATCCTTAAATGAATATTCAAGAAATGCTCGAAGCAGTTAGAATTTTGACCCATTTACGGAAGGGGCCTCGCTGTAGCCGCTGCGGCTGGGGGCACGTGGAGTGTATGAAACGGCGGCGAGGTACGAAATTGTCTATTAGGCGGGGGTACGGTGGGGGCGAACTAGGCCGACTATAAATATTTCTGGACTCCGCAGTTGTAAACCACACGCGGCGCGTTGTTGCAATTTTACTGTGGAGCGTGGGATTTTGGTCGTTTTTGCTGGAGTACTAAATGTAGAAAATACTTTGGGATTCTGAAGCGGATAAATAATTTATTGCGGAGCAGAAAAGAATATGCTTCTTTTAATCATGTTGCTTAATAGTCTTTTCGCTTTTTTTAGAATTTTTTTTCAAGTGAGCATACTTATTGTGTATAAAGTCTTGCATTAATAAAGATTTATAATCAATAAATAATAAATGACATTTTTTCAGCGTAACTAAGTTTTTTGAGTCATTTAAATTTCTCCATGATAGAATAATACTGCTTTTATTTGTATTAAATTAAATGAAACAGGATGATATTCAGGCTCATCTCTGTAAGAATGGTAAACATATAAATTTATATCTAGCATTTTTCTAAATGTTTTTAATTATCAAAAAAATATTAGTGTTTTAATAATACTTTTTACAGTAAGTTATACTAGCAGGTATTAATATATTAGATATCATACTTCACGTATTATTAAAGATACTTTGTATTATGAGGTCTATCAATTTTCTGTTTTTATAACAAGTATCTGCTTAAATGAGAACAGTCATGATTTGTAAAATACTGAAATTAGAGCCAAAAAAGTAACAAAATTTAACTTTACAATAAATATTTTATTAATTTTCTGTCGAAGCTAGTGAGATGAAATTTTGTTATAATTGTGGCAAAATTTTAATTTTACACGTTAGCTTTCAGTTTGCCCAGATATAAAATTTTTAATTTTCCTAATAACCTATAGGTAAAAATCATAAATTCTCCACTGGACGAAGAGATAAAAATGTGCAGCTAATTAAAAGCGTCATAACTAACTTATATTAATTGGATTGAAATTTCGACATAATTGTGATAAAAATATACGATGTAATTATCGTCAATTATTCATTTGTCGATCGGTAAAGTTAAAGGAATAAAATTTAAATTTTGAATTGACTTTCACACTCCCTAATTACGATTTATATGAAGTGACTCTATTTGTGAATGTGTTATATTGATTTTCTCAACTTTATAACCAGATTTCTTTGTAATAAAATACAATTATTGAATAAAGAAATTTTTACAATCCCTACAACAGCAATATTTTTTCCATTAACAAAGTAATTTAAATAGAAAAATTAATAAAAATACACAGAGTAATGAAAATACCATTAAATAAGCATCTGAGCTTGTAAATGAATACTTCATCAGTGAATAACCACTGTTTATTGAAATAAATTGTTATTTAAAATTATAAAATAACCAATTTCATCAAAGCAAATGAAAATGGAATACAATAAACTTTTTCTAAATAAAATAGTATAGAAATTAAAAATATTATGCTTAAAAATTATTAAGACATAATTTTTCCGAATTAAAGTTACAAAATATATTGTATAAACAGTTTGATAAATGAGACTCTCCACGACTATTTTACAGTGATCTGCACTTTTTATACGGCGAGTGAATGCTGCATGACTCTAGCGTGATAATTTTTATGTTAATTTATGGTTAAAAATTCCGAGTATAATCGTACAAAAATATAGGAAAACAGATCAAGATTACAAAAATATTTTAAAACACAGAAAAGGAAACCTTGCGACAAACATTTCAATTATTTAAAGTATGCTTTGTTGATAAAATTACATTCATATTGAAAAAAGTACAAAATTTCATGTTGATAAAGTGAAAATAAGATTAAAGTTAACCCTAATCAATCAAAAAATAAAATTGCCATTTTATCACGGAGAAATGGTAATTTCTCAGAAACATTTTTATTTCATCGAACTAAAATTAAAACAACCATAATCAAATACCATACAAAATAAAATGATCATTTTAACTCTAAAAGTGACAATTTTATCTCACTAAATGTTAATTTTGCCTTAACTTTTTTGTGTTATTTATTTTTTTATGAATGGTCATATTACTCTTGCAGGGGGTTTAATGCCGTTTGCAATGTTTCAGATAACACTTTTTTCATATTAAGAATTTTATAATTTACCCTTAACATGCTAATTTTAAGTATAACTTGAAATGTAATGTACATATCCATATACATTACCGAGCCACATAAAAAGTTAAAAGTCCCAGGATCTCGCACATCACATAACAAAACTTCGTGTGTCTTCGAAACTCTCCTCCAAACAGAAAAACGACGAAAACCCCCACTTTGCACATCTTATCAATCCTGTCAACGATCGCTTGCAAAACCAATTTCGAAAAATCCGATCCTTCACCCCCGTCCCCCTTTCAAAGTAGAAAACTACGTCGTCGCTCGTCTCCAACTTTCCTCTCCCTCTCAAACTTTCTCCCTCTGCTCAATTATCGTCCCCCCCCCCACACACTAGCGCCAGGCAAAAAAAAAGCCAATTAAAGGCGAAGCAGAGAACAAAAGAAGAAAAAAAAACACAGCGAGCGAAGAGGGAGAAGGAGCGCGAAAATCGCGTACACGTTATACACGGAAGCTCATTTGCATTGCGTGACCGGGCGCTTTTTTGCCGACGAGCGTTGCGTGCTGCTCGTGTCCCTTTTATGCGCCGCTGCCTGCTGGCCAGCGATTTTCTCCTTTTTCTTTTGAAGCCTCGCCGCCGCCACGCGATCCCTGCGGGATTTTTTTTTCCTTTTTTCATTTTTGCTACGTTTCTTGGCGAGCGCGCGCGGTGAAAATTCGCTGGAATAACTTGCGCGAGGGCGCAGCGCTCTCCAGAGGACGAGATGCGAGTAAACTGCGCGCGTTTTGGATGGCGGGGAGGGGGTGGTCGTTTATGCTAGGGATTTTCAGGAAGCTGTTGGATTTTTAATCGTGAAACTGTAAATAACGACATCGTGATACGGAGAATAATTAGTTTTGGACGTCGCCAACACTTTTGGTTTCTTGGAACTAAATATTGCTCTTTTATGCAAAAATTAATGGCTTTTTTTTTCAAAACAGAGAAAAAATGCCACGGTAGAGGTGACATTTGAATAAACGATAAACTTTACCGCAATAATATTTCACTAATTTAATTCAGGATGTTGGAAAATGATAAAATTTTAAGAATCTACGTATCGATATTTTTAATTTTATGGCTTCGGCAGCAGTACATAAAACACGATGCCATAAAATCTAATAGTTTCGGGAAAATTATACTGATGTTTTTTCGCTATATAGCTTCAGGAATATTGTAGGTCACTGGATCGGTGATGACTGAAATACTTATAATATATAAGCACGTGAATATAGATGTATAATTGATTAGATTTAAAACAGACCAATGAATGAAATTGATAATAAATTTATTTTAATTATATTTTGTTATTAACTATCATTTATTTGAAATATTTTTCAACTCATTGTATTAAACTGTGGTAATAAAAATATTAAGTCTATACAAGTGGTGTATTTCTTAAAATTTTTGTACACATTAGATTCTATGCAATATCATTCCGTAACTTTACAAAAGTGTTTATTATAATTTAAACCCTTTCGGATAAAATCTGCAGAATTATCTGCAGATGTTTCAGCTGGTTCCTTTGAAAGGTTTTTACCTGCAAGATTGTCTGCAGAAATATATTTAGGGGAAATTTTAAATTAGAAAAATAACATTAAAATCACTAGATGCATAGGTGAGACGTCCCATTTGAATGTTACTATCTGGATGATAACACCCAAATGAGACGTGTCACCGTTGCTACTAGCGGTTTTTATATATTTTTTCATTGAAAATTTCTGCCAAATATATTCTGTAAGCAATCTTGCAGGCATAAACATTTTAAAAGAACCTGTCAAAATATCTGCAGACAATTCTGCAGATTAACATACCTGCAAGGAACTCTGCAGAAAGTCCTACAGAATTTTCTGCAGAGAATCCTGCAGATTTCTTCTGTAAGGGAAATACTTTCAAATATTCAGCCCAATTAACTCTTTCTAAAAAATATAAGTCAAAACATTCCTTGCCAGTTTCATTTACTTTTAAAGTACAGTAATTTTTATTATTTATTGAAATAATCTTCTTTTTTAATTTTCAAATCAGTATTAAACAAATTAAATAAATAAAAACTAAGTTAGATAATAGCTTCACATCGGTGTTAACAGAGTAGAAGATAATTTTTAGAGCTCTACTATAAAAATAAATGTGTATGGAACATTTAAAAATGTATCTACTGTATGATTTTAAAACCCTGCCATTTCATTGGTACTTGCCTTCCTCAAACTAAATAAATTGTTCTAATATAACATTTTCTGTTCTAATAAATTAATTTTGAATTGCTATATCTCTTTGTAATTAGCATATCAAAAAATGTGTGCTGATTTATCATTGATGTTTTATCAAAAGATAATTGTTTATTAAAAGTACACATTTAGTTTAAATTACATTTTTCCACGTTTCCTTAGAGATTCTGTTGTAGGCGCGTTGGGATTATAATTATTAAAAATTTCCTTTTTTAAAGAGGAAGCTTTCTGTTCTTTCTTCATTATGTTTTAATTTACTTTGTCTTTTAACTTTCAAAATTAATTTTATTTACAATTAAAATTTTTTCATAAAAATACGAAAATTAAAAGAAAATTTATATAACTTAAATATCTTAAAAATTTAATGAATTCTTTATCACTGATGTAAGATTTTTAAGAAGGTATTGATTTGTATGGATGGTATATAATTGCAATTATTAAAATTTGTGATTTCCAAATGATATTATTTATAGTAATCACAATCTCTCACAATTGATTATATATATACATATATATATGCTTTATTTCTACATGCCAAAACTTTCATTCAACAACTAGCAATCACTTTGTCTCCAACTTAAATCACATATAGTAATTTGCTTCGAGTACAGTAAAACTGTGGCTTTCTCTTTTAGCTATGAAGAAGACATAGTTTTATTTGATGAGTCAAATGCAAATAATAATAAACAAACAATAAAAAACTTTTACAAGTAATTCTGCTTTGTCAACTTAAAAAGCAAAAATTTTGAATTAAGACCTAATCATAATGAGTGTGTATCTTGCATCACCTACAGTGGTAACTTACTCACATTCATTTAATTATGTTAAGATAACCCTAATATTTTTTGTAAACTATATTTTACATTGTAATGAATAATATATAATATAATATTTGATAAATTTAGCACGTACATCTTAAATATGACAGTTGGTGAGGTCAAAGCACAAAAGCTAGTCGATTATTTTATATGAAAGTGAATAATCGGATTGAAGTTATTTTTTATAGGTTTTTATATTATAAATTATTAAGAAAATGAGTAACAACGTTTCGTAAAAGTCATAATACTGTGACTTTATTTTGTATATTTTGGTAAACCCTCTATTACTGAAAAATGTCTAATCAAGCTTGAAATATTATAAATTTAAAAATAAAAAAATAGGTTAATTTTTCATCGATGTCCATGGGGAATGTACGCTAATGTAGAGTGAGATTTCACTCTACTAAAAAGTGAAAGATTTCCACTGTATTAGCGTGTAATTAAATCGTTTCCAACGGGTTTAGCGTGTAATTAAATCGTTCATACGTATATTTTTACCTAGATTTATAAGAAATAAAACAAAAAATACTAATATACATTATTTCATTAATCTTCAAATACTTTTTCAATCAATATTTCAAAATATCAAGGGAAAACTTATTAAAAAAAACAGAAATATCACCGTTTATAAGGTAATTTATACTCTTTCAAATGCAAAATGAAGTGATCATAGAACCCCCCATTGCGTCAGTGGGTAATACGCTTGCCTACCGATACAAGACGGTAAAGCAGTCGAGGGTTCGAGTTTTTCGTCGGGAAAAGATCTCCGACTACGCATTGTGCTTTGATACAGGTCATATGCACCCATATAGCGTCCTCAAAAGTATCTGAGACTCTATAGTAAGCAGGTGATGGGTTTCGCTCGATCGATATCGCTCAACACAACAAACAAGTATATAAAATACAAATGTAAAATAGAAAAATATGGTCATTAAATACAAAGAATCGATTTCAGAATATCGTAAAATAAATAAATTATTGTAAAACTAAAACGGATCGATGAATCTCAAAATTTCTTTTCAATACAGAATCTTCATTAAAGAACAAAAAAAATGAGCTCCGTTTCGCAAAAAATGACCGTATATACGTTATAAAAGGTTGTAATAATCTAGACTTCTAACAGTCTCAAGAGATTGTAAAAATCTACCTCGCACATGCACACGTACATGCACATGCTCACACACACACACTCACGCACACGTACACGCACACTCATAGACACACACGTACAGGCACACGCACACGCACACGCACACGTACACGCACTCGCACATACACGCGCACACATACACAGACACACAAACACATATACATACGTACAAACACACACACATGCACACACACACACATGCACACGCACACGCACACGCATATACACGTGCACACACGCACACACACACAGACATGCACACACACACGTACACGCACACGCACACGCACACGCACACGCACACGTACACCCAAATTTTAGACGCATATTTGTTTAAAGGTTATAATTCGCTATAAGCAAGGCAAAGAAAGTATTTATCGCTATTTTTAATTATCATTCGACATGCCTGTACGTCAATTATTTCAAGTTTTACTTCGCATTATTAGAATTAATTTTTGTGCGAGATTAAATTTGAAATATTATACATTTGACGACTGACTCTTCGACATTTGCCTTTCGACGATTAGTCGTTACTGCTTCCACTTTTTTCTATCTTCTCTCTGCTGCTGCTCATCTAACAGCGAACCGTAAGTTTGAATCTTCGTCACGCTGTAGATTTGACATTTCGTATATATACGTTCCTTTTTACAGCTAATACCGGAGAAGAATTTTATTTTCCCTGCTTTCATGGATATATAGACTATTCGAGGGATTTTATGCTTTCGTTTGATATTTCTAACTTTTGAGTTTTATTCGATAAACTATATACGAGAATAAATATTTGTAGGATGTGCTTTGTAGATTGAAAGTGTGTCATCGCGCGTCCGACGTAACTCGGTTTTTACTACTTGAGTGAACTCTGTGATCTTCCCTCGGTTTTATATCAATTCTCTTTCAACTTAATCTAAAAGTTTCTCTTTCCATGAGTGAAATGATAAGCATTATTTTTACTTTTTTAATATATGCATTCAATTTCACCGTCTTAAGAACCCATTCAAATGTGCATTAATGAGAGTATCTTCAACAGCCGGTCATGGTACTTTTAAAGCGATCAATATTTTAAGCCTTACAGTCGAAATGTACATTATCAAATTTTTATAAACTGTCAATTAATTATTCTATAATTATAAATATATATTATTAATAATACTATGTATAACAGGTTAAACTCAATTTTATTAAACCAAAAATAAAACTAATGCAAGAAATTGTGAGAGAGCTATTTTGCTTAGGAGATAAATTTATGTAAATTAATAATTAATAATTCTGATTGAATATCTCATCTTTTACTAGCTTTGTCCAAGCATCAAAGCCTCCTGCAAGATTGTTATCTCAAAAAGTTTTTGGAATTATTTCCAAAAAAGAATGCACACTTTCAGTTGCATTTTTCATGCTCATCGGCTAAACTCAGATTAAACTCCACTGAGATAAATTCTCAGCGAACCACGTAGAGTGGCTAGGTCCTTTTTGAAAATAACCTTTGCTTGAATGTATTTATTCAAGAGTAATCGCGTATTTCAAATTAAAGATGTTTTATTTGCAATGATACTATGAATCAATATTAATTATTTAATGCGAGCTAATTTCGCTCGTTGTCGTACTTATTTAACACTTATAGCTAACTGTACATGAGAGGATGTCGATGATTCGTTTCGCGTTGTACGCGTTTCTCCGTACTTAACCTCATCTTCGAATACGAATCGAACTTTCCTACCTTCCCGTGTAAAAAAATTAGTCTGGCACTAGTCTGGGATTAATCTGGCTTAACAAGTCTGGCGAAAGTCTTGCAAAAGTCCGGTAGAAGTCTGGCTTAGGCCACTATGCCAAACTTTTTTTGAAATTATGTCAAGAAAACTCATTTTTCACAAGTAAATAATTAGAGTAGTACATTAATTATTAGTATCGACTAGAATAGTGACTAGAATAGTGAAAATACGTACTTTTCGATACAATAGGAGAAAAGTTTTTTTACATATTGCAATCTTGTTTAAAATATGAATATTTGTAAAATGGAGACCAAAATTTAGGTTACTGGCAATTTAACATGACGCGATGCTTTTGTTTTGCACGCTTTGTCTAAAGTCTGGCATAGTGGCCAAAGCCAGACTTCTGCCGGACTTCTGCAAGACTTTCGCCGGACTTATTGAGCCAGACTATTGCCAGACTAATTTTTTTACACGGGTTATTACTAAATATAATTATTACAACTTATTACTCACTCATGCTTGATTATTTTGCAATGCAGTGCAGTGGTCGGCCGGTCCCCCTTAAAATATCGGTAAGCTATTTATTCGGAATGCCAAAATATCGGAATATTCAAAATTCGGATATTCAAAAAATCGGAAAGTTAAAAAATAGGATTTAAAAAATTCGGAAATTATGTTTACTGATTGTTAAAAGTTCGGAAAATTAAAATTCGGACATATCAAAAAGCGGAAAGATAGGATTCGGAAAATTAAAAATCGGATCACTAAAAAAGTTTAAATTAGATATTCGGAATGCAGGAAATTCGGAAAATTAAATTGCGAAACACGTCGTATTGGCAGTGCATTCTGCAGGGAATCTAACATTAGGGTAATATTCAATCAAATACGGGAAACCACTTATTTCATTCAATTTTCAATTTTGAGAAAATATCTCTATGGTAAGTTGTTGTTTTTGATTAGGACAATAAAGTTTCATCAAGATATTTGCAAAAAATGGAAAATTAAATGAGAAAAGTGGTTCCTCGCATTTGTCGGTGACAGGTGGCTTTAGCATCACCTTAAAATAGCATTTTATCGGTAGTGACACCTGTCCAAAGTTCAAAAACCCGATATATATCTACTCGTAATCGACAGTTCCTTAAGGTGGCCACATTACCTACACCCCTCTTATTATAAAAGAATTGCTTTAAGTATGGTTCAAATTAAACTATGTTCTCTCATATCTTCTCAATGTAGACTGCTTCCCAAATCTAGACATTTCATTTATTTTTATATGAGCCTTTTGGCGCTAGTATGCCGTTAACAAGGCGAATATGTCAATTTAGCGTTAGATTCCATGTAGAATACATACTTTCAGTACGACGTGTAACGTCATTTAATTTTCCGAATTACCGGCATTCCGAATATCTAATTTCAACTTTTTTAGTGATCCGATCTTTAATTTTCCGAATCCTACCTTTCCGCTTTTTGATATGTCCGAACTTTAATTTTCCGGATTTTTAACACTCAGTAAAAATATTTTCCGAATTTTTTAAATCCTATTTTTCAACTTTCCGATGTTTTGATTAGCCGAATTTTGAATATTCCGATATTTTGGCATTCCGAATAAATAACTTTCCGATATTTTAAGGGGGCCCGAGCGAGCATTGTCGAAAACTACTGCCGCCGCACTTCTTATTTTCCGGATCGGCATATTTCGGCTGCGCTCGCTATATCTCACGCTCTCTTTAATTGCCGAGCGTTATTTGTCTCTCTCTCACTCTTATCCGCGAGTTAGGACTGTTGGATTTCGGGTGTGTACGCGAGTCCTGTCGCCATGCCTTCGCGTGTGTGTACAGATGTATGTGCTCACTCACACGTTGCCTATACTCTTTTGGATTCGCATCAAGAAGTGTGTATAACAGCTCAAAATCATTTACCACTTGCTTAAAGTAAAATATTTTAAACTAATTAATAACAACTTAGACAATGTCCTTAATCACAATTTCTGGATAGTTCTATAAAAGAGACAAATGTACATTTTTTATTTCCATTTTTATTTTATTCCGTCAGATATCGGTATTAGTAAAAATAATTAATGAAAATATATTTATTAATTCCTTATATTTTCTCTTTTTCCCGTAAACATATGCCCAAAGCAGTATGAAATTAATAGATTTTTTAATACACCCCACACGCCGAGTCGGGAAACAAGTGCTACATTAATTCCCTGCCCCCACTCTAGTCCCCCAGTGCTATGTGGATGTGCCCTATCCTTCGGTTCGGGCACAAACAGCGCGTGGCGCCGGGAACTAGAGTGAGATTAGAGAGTAAATATGTAGCACCTTTTTTTCCTTCTTCGGCGGTAAACAAGTACGAACTTTCCGGTGGGTATGTTAAAAAATCGTATATTGCACGCGTGACTAGAGTGAGCCAGCGATTGCTGAACTACACGCAGGCATTTACTGGTTCACATTATTTCCCAGGTGCATAATATACTATTTAAATACTTGCAAAAGGAACGCTTGGGAAGGAGAAATTTAAACAACTTGGACAGTTTTTTTAAATAATATATACACAGGAGATAGCATGTTGTTCTGTCGAAGTAATGATTATAAGGTGGATATTATCATATTAAAAAATTGTTATCTTAATAAAAATACAAATTTTGAAACAAAGATGCAAAACAACGTATGACTAAAAAAATTAATATTGTTACTTTAACACCGAAAATTCGCTCATTATCCAGTCCTATAAATTCTACAAAATCATCAAAACCTTAATAAACGTGATACTCGACGCAATCGCGCACCTTTTCTCAAAGAAAAATACCAAAGCAATTACTGCGCTGTGTACACATTTCACAGACACCACTTGCCTTATATAAATCACGCCTTGTGATACGCGATATTAAATTAAAATCCTCGAAAATCTTGGCGACGCCTTATAATCCGCGTGCAATTATCCCTCATTACCCTATATACATGTACGAAATTCGGACCCCGCACCTGCTGTTACTCTCTCTCTCTTTTTTTTGCGACAACAACACTCCACACCTGCAGTGCAAAACTCCCGCGTTATTAATCCTACCGTCTCACCCCCCACTCGAGCAAATTAAGCGCGTTATTTATCAAGCCTGGGAATTCCAGCGCGTAATTCAGCGCGCTGGCGCACGTGAAAATTAAGGACCTTGGGTTGGCTCTTCTTTTTGTGTTTTTTGTTTGCTTGCTTGCTAGCGCGTTTGGTTTTTGCCGCACCGTTGTATTGTGCTTTTGTTTGTTGCTTTTTTTTTCGTGCTCGCTGTCTCTTTCATTTAACTTGGGGGATGCGTTTTAGGTTTAAAGAGAATTTAATCGATGCGTTGAGGATAGAACATTTAAGGAGGAAATAAGTTTTTGTGGATTGGTTATTGATATAAACTTTTTGTCATATTTTATAAAAAAAAAACACCGCTGCCAATTCATTGGCACTTAGCTTACTCAAACTAAATTAATTGTTTGAATAATAATTTCGTTGTTCTAATAAATTAATTCTAAATTGCTATATCTCTTTCTTAAATAAATAAATAAATAACTAAATAAATAGTTATTAAATTATGAAAACAGTCTTGATCGCTAATTTCAGTACTGTATGGATTCAACACAAACTTTTTAATGATAATCTGAATTGCTTTATTTTGTACATAAATTTCAAAGTGAAATTGAACATGATGAATTACGTGGGTTGCTGTGTTTAGCTGTTGGCCGCGTGCACATAAATTCGTTCGATGAAAAGCTCATCAGGATTTTTCTTCAGACTTCTTGTGTGCAATAAAATTCGACCCGAATATTCGTAATACTTTTTCAATTGATGTTCCCAGAAAACGTTACATATTTCTTTTTATCATCATAAATAACTTTTCATATGAAGCAAAATAAATGTAACACGTCTACAAATTCAAATAATTCAATATTCATTTCATTATTCATTATTTATAATATTCATGCACGTTTAAATAAGAATATATAAATTATGTTACAATAGCTGTAAAATTTAGCAAATTGTTATAGGTAATAATAACAATTGTACAGCTGGTTGAGAATAAATTGAATATTTTCTATTTCATATTACGCATGTAATACCTTCAAATACCTTGATGTAAAATTTCGGTAAAAATTCTCGGCAAATTCATCCCGACATTACTTGTACGTCCCCGTAAATAACAGCGTCACTCGAGTGTGTAAAATATGAAACATAAGGATCAAAGGGACCGCCCCTTCGCTTGGCTCCTCTCGCTCGAAGGCCAGCGAACGTCATTCCATTATGTAGTAAAATACATTTACTCTACCCCCTTTGACGTCCGATGATGCTTTTAATCAGTGTTGCTGCGCGTGCTTTTGCAGTTACACAATTAAGCGCGTGTTATTGCGGAGACACGGAGAAAAATTTAATGCGATTATATTACCGAGTTTACCTTTGGAATATAATAAGGGAACGAAAGAACTGATTGCGAAAGTTCAATTTTTACGGTTCAGCGAGGCGAATGCAAAATATTTAAAAGTAAATCCAATTCGCCGTATAATTATGTTTATATTGTTATTAATTAAAATGTGCAGCTCTCGTCGTAAAGCTTACATAGAATGTTACACATTAGCTTTCAATCGTCGAATTCTTTATTTCGACCAGAGATGAAATTTCTTCATTTTCAAAAATTCCACCGAGCATAAAAATGATAAAAATTTTCCACTCTACGAATAGATAAGAATAACGCAGTACATTTTATATGCTTTTGCTCTGAGAAGTAATAAGAGGACTTGACAGTTGGAGAGTTACAAATATCAAAAATAATATGAATATATTAATACAAATCTTATTAGTGTTATTTAGTATTACTTATAGTTATAGCATTAAATCAAAAAGATTGTTATTTTTCTAGTATCCTCTGACTTTCATCAATATTAAACGGGATGAATTATAGCGAAATGACAAACTTTTTTATCATTCAGTCTAACGAACTAAAATTTTAAAATTTGTTTCAATCAATTATAAACATTTTTTTAAATCAGATTATCAAACAGACCATAATTTACCATTTCGAAATCAAAGAAGATGTACGACAATCTTACGTAAAACGGCCGTTTACCGACCAGCGAGCGAAAAAAAATTTTGCCTGGATACTTTCCGTTCGCTCCTCAAAATTCGATATTTTTGAACATTTCATGAAATCAAAATATGTGTGACAAGAAGTACGGTATGTACCATGGGTAAAAATGCTCTTTTGCCCTTATGTGAATGCAGTACTCGTATTCGGCTCGCAATGCGCACTGGACTCGTACTGCAAACCACACGCGTGGATAATAAGCCTATGTTTCACCTTTGGTAGACAATATGCAGCTAAAAAATATCAACAGCCCTTGTTATAAGAACATCTTAATAAGGTCCCACAAAAGGATCGATATGAGACGTAGACCCTTTAAGATAGTTTATAAATCTTTTTTATTATTTCGCGTATAATTTTTGTGCATAATGCAACTACTTGCTCGTATCATTATATAATCACGGGCTGACAATAAGTAATTTGCAAGCATAAGATTTTCTTAAAACGTAGTGTATAAACTTTTCATCTATAAATGCTCTTTTCACCCTGAAAGTTTAATTTTAGCATCATTCTCACGCTTTCTCTCTCTTTCACTCTCTCTTTCTCTCTCTCTCTCTCTCTCTCTCTCTCTCTCTATCTCTCTCTCTCTTTCTTTCTCTCCCCCTATACCGCTGCAATCTCCGTCGGCGATAAATAATTTAAACTCCCCTTCCGCGCCGAAGTTTCGAAAAAGAAGGTGGAGGCAGAAAATTTCACGATGTTTCTCCCCCTTCCCGCGATGCGATAATCCGCTCTCACTCTCTTGCCCCCTTTTTCACTCCAAATTACCAACGCAGCGGCAGCGCTCGGCTCGTTGAATCTTTAATTTCCGGGCGACCGTCGAAATTTTGTCCTCTTCTCGATAACGAGTTTTGCGAATTCGGAGAGAGAGAGAGAGAGAGAGAAAGAGAGAGAAAGGGACGTGGCAAGGTCAAGGCTCATCCGTCGTCTGCAATTTCCTGGCCTCCCTCTCTCTCTCTCTCTCGCGCTCTCTCTATATCTCTCTCTCTCTCTCGCTCTCTCTCTCTCCGTACCTGTAATGCTTATTTAACGGCAGCAGCGAGCGACAGCAGCGACTGTTTGGATTAAGGTGGAGCTTGGGCTATATACTGCATAGCGCGCAAAGCCTATTAGCTGCAAACGCGCGCGAGGATAATGGAAAGAGACAGCAAGGATTAGCCGAAGCGCGTGGGGACGGGATCTTTTGGTGTTACGGGGCGGGGGGAAGGGTGCTGATTTTTGCTGTCTGAAATAGAAAGCTTTTTAACGACAAATTTCGATATTCTTGATGCATTTTTATTTCCAAATTACTCATCAAAAGTTTTTTTTAAAGTGTGTGTGTGTGTGTGCGCGTGTGTGTGTGTGAGTGTGTGTGTGTGTGAGAGTGTGCGTGTGTGTGAGTGTGTGTGTGTGAGTGTGCTTGTGTGTGAGTTTGTATGTGTGTGTGTGCGTGTGCGTATGCGTGTGCGTGTGCATGTGTGTGTGCGTGTCCAAGTGCGTGCGCGTGCGCGTGTGCATATGGGTGTGATGGGTGTATATTGGGATTTATTGATATCAATGCTAAAAGTTAGAAAAATATGTAAAAATATATATAAAAATGTTTCCAAATATATATTATCTAAATATTGTCAAAATATTTAGAACGAATATTTAAAATATATGAAATTTTGGAAATATTTTAACCTAAAAAGTATTCTAAACAAAATATAAAGTAATCTAAAAAGTTGTGTAATAAAAAGTTTCTATATAAATTATAATATAGTTGAAATATAGGAATTATCTCTACAATTTATTATGGTAGATGCTTAGTTCCGTTTCATTCATGAAATATTTGTATATTATGTAAACCCATAACTTATTTACGACTATATTAGAAAAATATTATCCATGTATCCGTAATAATAATGCATTCAACACTGAAATATTCATAAAGATGTGTTAATATAAACCAACACTGTATAATTCAAATACATATTAAAATACCGTCTGCTATTTTATGTCGGTTTAAAAAAGGTGCGAACTGTATATATCTCATTAGAAACGAGATACCATCCGAAAGAACACGAATGTTATTTACAACCTTATTATAAACATATTCAAGACATTATTTACAAACTATTGTAGCACAATTTCTTAAAAAATTTTTATTATAGTATTATTTAATCTAAGTATATCGGTATTCTTAGTGTTTTTTTGGATCTTATTGATTCAAATCATTCTAAAACCTAAATATCAACTTGCAAAAATTTCCTTAATATTTACGAAATGTATTAATATTTGCATCTTTGAAAGACATTGCAAAATCCAAACGAGAAGTTTCTAATAACCGGCAAGAACAAACTTTGAAAAAAATATAGAAAATTTCAACAAAAGATAGATATTCAACGTATAATTAATTTATTATTCTTAGCTATAACAATCTAAAGAATACGCACAAATTCTAAAATTATGACACTCCTAAATTTTGTTTCTCAGGAGGAGTGCGCCTCGATGCTACAGGACCTCAGCGACAAGATCAACAACCGGCACCAGGAGGTGCACAGCCACCCGCTGCTCTCGATCTTCAAGATGGCCGAGGTCGAGATCAAGCTGCCGCGCACAAGTCACGGCACGGCCTCGTCCACGACTTCCCTCAGCCTTCTGCTCGTCTGTATCGTCGTCGCCACCTCCTTCGCCTCGTGACCCCAGGGCCCAATGCTCGAGTCCACGTAGAACTGCGGACGACGATTTAACGATAACGAAGCGAGAACCACCAACACCGCTGCTGCTGCTGCACACGTACCATATCCGAGTGAATCGCTTCTTACGGCTGTCCTATGAGAATGAGACGCGTGGTTTTGGGGGCCATTTCGGGAGTTGGGGAGAGCGCCATCTGGCGGATTGACAATATGGCACGGTTAAAGGGTACATGACGGAGATGTAAGACGGACGCAAAAAATTTTGTGGCGGTCATTTTACATCTATATAGATGCTAGGGATCGAAGTTTGAACAAATAGAAGGAACATAAGATTTATGAGGTTTTTATATATTTTATTTAAAAAAATTCAAATACCTTCTATTAAGTGCTTTTAATGGAGAATATTTTGTTTCCTAATATTAATTTATGACGTGACCAAAAGTTTTATGACGATCATTTCACTTCTATATGATGGTATCGGATGTTGAGGATAATAATGACAAGTTTTATTAAGAACGATTCGGTCACACGACTGTTTTAAAAAAATGACCGTCATTCATACACGCCAAAAACTTGGCGTGACGAATTGTAACTTTTATGACAGTATTGGGACGTCATTTAACATCTCTAGGTATATATACAGATATATAACAATGTTAAAAGAATGCAATAAAATTTGAATTTCCCCTTTAACTGTGCCATTTTCCTATATATGTCAACAGCGCCCCTAACGGTAATCTCGAATGTGCGCAGGGTAAGGGAGCTATGAGCATCTAATTTTTGTCATAATACTACATGGTAACAGAAAAACCACGCGATTTATTTTTATAGGGAGTTGACCTATATTACCGATGGTACGCGCGTCAACAATGGGACTACGCATGCGCGAATTCACCTACGTCTGTATATACGTTAAGCTTTAATATATATGTATATATATATATATATATATATATATATATATATATATATATATATATATATATATATATATATATATATATACATATGTAATATTAGCTTTAATATATATGTATATATGTATATATATATATATATATATATATATATATACATATATTATAAATATATACATACACAGTATAAATATAAATATTATACATACATGTACGATTGTAGGGGTGCGGAAGCGAGTGACGCGACTGCTTGTACATAACGATAAAAAGGAAGAAATTAAACGACGAATATGCAGAAGGTACGAATAAATTATACGGAATATATCGAGGCGCGCAATATACGAGTGTATAATATATCATTCGATCCCTTAGCGAGGAATTTCCTAGGTTAGGCGCATTACTAGGTGTCGTCCGTCTGTCTGTCTCCCCGCGTCCGTCACTGCGCAGACGATGTGTATAACTACTACGTATAGCGTTATATATTATACATATAGGTTCAGCGTTGGCAGCCTAATTAGCGTTTAAAATGCACGAACAGCGATACTGTACATACATGTAATGCAAGTGTACGTAACTATATATTTCGTTAGGGAGAGAGAAAAGTAAAGGTGGACAAAATTGTGCACGATGATAACCCTCGATGATGATTGCCTATTACTTAAAGGTACAAATTTGTATTAAAGTGTTTATAGGTTAGGTTGCCAATCGGATGTTATATATCAGTATTAAAGTTCCTTTGGTCAATCGAGGACGAGCTTAGACTTTAATTTTGTTGAGTTTTTGGTTATATAGGTTTTTTCGTTAGGTTTCTTCGTTCGAAGGGTTTTGAACGTCAAGCGTGTATAATATACGCATGTTGCTTATTTATATAAATGTAAATGTAAGTCGAAGATATTGCAGTCTAGCCTCTTTTATTGCACCGCTACCAAGCGTCGTTTTCTCAACAGATATATAAAATAATTAGAAGACAGAATGAAATCTGTATAATCGCTCGTAAGGGCAGTCCAAGACGATTCATGCAAATGTTAAATAATTTGAAAAGTGTGTACTGTAAAGGGCTACGTATTGATGTACGAATCAATCTGTTTTTATAATACGTAAATTTATTATCGTACTGAACTGTAATTTGATTACACTAATGAAACTCACAAGAAACTGGTAAAATCATGTTTTTCTTGACCACTGATTTTGAGCATACTTACAGTTTTTAACAATATTTTATAGCAAGTCTCACAAACATTTTTTAAAGCCTTTGTCGTTGAAATTCAAACTGTTTTATATACCAATCCTGTTAAAACTTTTATCGAAAGTAAAAATCTTGCGCGTTATTCAGTGATTGCGAAAGCGATGACTCAGAAAGCGTCGTCATGAATACTACAAAAGAAATTTCACACCACGATTAAAACGAACAAAAAGCAAAAACAAAAATCGCCTGGAGTGAGCGCTTAAAACACACCACCATCTATTTCTCCTTTCCCCACTTCTTCTTCTACACGTAAATCTTATTTTTCTCCCTCGTTGCCCAATGTTTATTCATGTAAATACGCGAAAGAGCGTTTTTTCAATCTATTTCTCTCTCTCACGTTCTCTTTTCCTCTCTTCCTCCTTATACGGCGTTGCTTGGCATCGTACCAAGTCAAAGCAGACGAGGCAAATCCATAATAAGTTAACGTTCGTTTTCCGCAGTCTTCCGAGAAAATAACGCAAAACGTATGAAAATTCCGTTACCCCAGAGCTTCTTTGATAAAAAAAAACTGCACGTAGTGCGAGCTTCTCTTCGCTGGCTGATGGCGTCGCGGATCAAAAAAAAAGGCAAAGAAGACAGGCTAGAGATGACATTTATAACGATAGTAACGATAATAACGACGATAACGATACCGATAATAATAATAATAATAAGGATGCACGACACAGGTGCAAGAAACTACGGGTGCAGAAAGCTCAGAGCGCAGACTTCGCGAGACGCTCGGGGGGTGGCTGTCGTCGTCGACCACGATTAAAGATACACGCGTCGGCAGCTGCGCGAGAGGAGGCCCCGCGGCCGCTTTTTCTTCTATGCTCGTTCCTTGGGTTCTCCGTCGTTTTCTCCCTTCCGCGACACTCGCGTCTCGTCTCGTGTGAAATAGCGCGCGTCCCCTCGTTCGAGCGAAGAGGAAAACTAAGCTCTAGCAGCTCTGTCTCAACGCGTATCTCTCTCGCTCGCTCTCCTTATCTACAGTCATGGGCTTGATGCATGTAGCTTTGAAAAATGATGAAGACAAAGGATCATTGATCATCTAAGATAACGTTATCTTTCTTACGAACAGTCATAAATGTTTGTTAATGATTTTTGTGTGATTATAACAACCTTTTGAAGATTTTTATGAAAAATATATTTATCTTGATGATACGTTATCTAACATTTTGTCTGCATGATTATCTAGATAAATATGTATTTAGATAGGACATTGTTTAGATAAAATATATCTAGTTATACATGTATCTAAATAACACGTTATTTAAACAAATATGTATTTAAATAACACATTATCTAGACAATTGTGTATTCAAGTAATGCATTATCTAGATAAATATATTTCTCGATACAATATTATCTAGTTAAATATGCATCTAGATAACGTTATCTAGTTAATATCTGTCTAAATAACACGTTATCTACATAAACAGTATCTATAAAACGCATTTGATTCAGAAATGTATATAAACGTTTATCCACATAAAATGTTTACTTCATTTTCAAATTGTTCTCTCACCCCTACTAATTTATCTAAATTCGACTATCCTTCCGCATGAGTATACATATTTTTCTAATAAAGATACTTTTTTATCTAAAACTAATCTAGTAACTAGCCCATGGCTGCCTACTCATACCTTCCGCTCTCGCTATCTCGGCGCATTGGACCATTTATCACAGACGTTTGTTAAAGTTGCGAGTCGCGAAGTAAAGAAGTCCAAGTATAGCTTCGCAGTGTTTAGAGCGGGAGAGAGAGAGAGGGACGAAATTTCGCACCGGCCAACCGCATAGTGTTTTAGAGTCGAGGTCGTGGACGCGCCCCGCGCGGCTTATTATGTTACGAAAACGAAGCACGATGTACATTAATCACACTGTGTAATCGCAGGGTTAGTCGCGCGCTCGCCTAGGCTAGAGCCAAAGCACGCGTAAGTAAAGTTTGGTCTCGCGATTGTCTGCGCGGGTTCCCATACATGTATGTAGGTAGGTAGGAAGGAGCTGTGTGTATATGCGTGTACACGTTCACGTTTGCTTGGGGGAGGATCGTTCGCTGGAGATAAAAACTTCTGGAGCGTAGTTTTATAGAGTTGTTGTGTGCCGGGTTGAGAACCTTAAAATGTCGCTTTTTGAACCTTTGCTTTAAGATTGTACATATAGTGTGTTCTAATTTCATGATTGAGGAGAATTCTTTAGGATTGATGTTTACTTTTTGTTGGGAGAAACTTTTTGCATGAATCAAATTGATTTTGAAAAAAAGGATATTTAATCATTGAGGAATTATGCGAATACTTTTCAATCATGAAGTTGGAATTTTCATGTATTCCCGCCTTTCATTAAATCCAATCATGTGCTTCCAAAACCACACCAAATATTTGAGACTTTGATAAAGATCATGTTTCTATCGTCTTGTTTTATTAATCATTTTAATGTCTGCTATGATTCATTTACATCTAATAAACCTGTTTGTATTATTTCTTATTATAAGTTAACAGAAATTGTCAGACATATTTAAATTTATTGAATAATATAGATAAAAAGTAAGTGGCGCAGGCTCGTCTTAGAACCCGAAAATAAGAAAAAAATGGATAAATCTTTTTTTTTTTTTTGAGTACTCTAATCCACTTCATACTTTATCTTTCTCTGTAATAAACAAATTTCCAAGAAATAGTTATGGTTCTAACCAAAGTTATAAATTTAAAAACAACTTAATCTCTACTTTAAAATACTTTTTACAATCTTGATATTATCAAACGATCTCAACTTACAACTTCTCCGTCCTTTCTAACTTAACGTAGCTTTAGAAAATCATAAGTGAGCATTTGAATGATTATATGAAACAGAGAAGCATTTATACTTAATAAATTAAATCTTTGATGCGATATATTCGATATACATATCAGCGCAAAACATATTGATGATTGAATCATATCAAGAAAATAATATCAAGAAAAATATATATATCAAAGTTAAACACTTTGATAAGTTTTTGATTAAAATGACAAATTGTTATTTTATTCAAAAATAAAATTTAAAATATAAAAAAAATCTTGCAGATTTAAAACGATTAATAGAAAACGAAATTGGTGATAAAAACTGAAAATAATTCAGCTTAACTGTATTTAAACTTCGATTCTGAACCTAATGTAAGAACGTACTTAATAAGAATGGCACCGGCAGGTTTTTCTAGTTCCTATTCAATTATAAATAAACTCAAAGTTGCAAAGATTCTTGTATCTTTTTCTTTAAGTTAATCCGCTAGTGAAAAAGAAATTGAGAGAATTTATACTCACCAAATATAATGGACCATTACTATAAAACCTTGAAAAATACCTATAATAGAAATATAAACATTCGTACAGTTCCATAACTTTTTTAAGATTTGTCTAAAATTGTTAAAAGTTAAATGGAAAAGCGATAAATTATTGTTAACGCTACTCCTAAATAAAAATGTTAATCTGATATCATTAAAAATTATTTTTCATTGATATATTTTTATTCTAAATTATCCCGATTTAATAAAATCTTATTTGAATGTTGCTTCAAGGCTAGAGTACTTATAAACAAATTTGTTATTTTACAGTTAAATTATGGGGAAAACTTACTACACTAATTTATAAACGTCGAAACGTACTATTTAAAAAAAAAATAATAATTTTGTGGCTCTAAGAAGCTATTAATTATATTTAATAATGTTACTAAAAATTACCGTAATATAAAATGCTTCTAACGCATTAAATTTTGATGCAGAGTTCTTGGCACATAAATATACATTAGTTAATAAGATTACTTGAAATTATCAGAGTGATTTGGTTTAAATGTCGGAATAACTTTATGATTTTTTTATTCTTATTCTGGAGAAAACGAGATTATGATAACTCCAAATTCTACATTTTTTAACAAGTAACTGAATATTAAAAATCTTTTAATTTATCATAGTCTTATTCGGTGGGTGAGATATATTAGTATCCTATAATTCCTCAATAATTTATCTGTAAAATAAAAAAGTTTTTTGTCGGTTGCACATAAGCCTTATAATTAAACTTCGAACATCAACGCCTAGTCTCTATCGACCCGCTCTTCATGCAGCCCCAAAACTTATTGCCATTCCTAAAATACCTTTTCTCATTTTAGCATGTCTTATCAGATGCAATTTTATCATGCCATACCCTCGATTCCACGGTAAATTATAGGCCCAACCTAAAATCCCAATTCACGAACGCTTCGCGCGCGACGTGCATACATACATAACACTGACTCATAAGGCTCTTGCTCATAAAAATCAATTTTCCCTCCGTAAAACGCTTTTCAAATCGGCGCGATTGACACTGACATTGAAAAGCAGAGCACACGAGAATCCAAACGCGCGCAGTCCCGCGTGATCGCGGGAAAGAATAAACATCCCCCCAAACCGACCACGAGATATCCTCGTCGTGCCAGCAGTGGTGTGACGTCATACATACACGCGAACGGTCAAATCCAGAGATGGACGAGCCTGAGCCGCCTGTATTTTCCCCCGTAACCTGATCCTTCCTCTCTCCTCAATTCGCCCCAATCCTACGGTCGAATGTGACGCGGCTATCGGAAAAGCAATGTGGTATAAAGTTTACGACTCGCTGGCCACCGCAGCAGTAGGAGCAGCAGCAGCAGTCCGCAAGATAACAAATGTAAATTTAACGACGCACACGCGCACCCTCATACACATATATACCGATATATACATGTACATAATCTTATACATACGCGCTTACACGCACGAGTGAAAGAAGGAGAAGAGAAGAAAGGAACAAAACGACGTATATAAGGGAAAAAGATGACGACGGAGCTTTAGCGGAGAAAAGAAGGGTGGGTAGCAAAAAAAGGAAGGAGGGTCGTTAAACCGCGCAAACGAATGGAAAGAGAGGAAAAAAAGGGGGGGTAGCGAAATTACGCGCAAGAGAAGGCGCGCGACGAGTCGGACATAATTCGCGGAAATATCGCCCGGCCGATTGGGATCTCGTATAATTAGGACGGAAGGGGGAGAGGCGAGTTGTTGGTTCTCTCACTTCACTGGACTCTCATCACCGCGGGTCCGCTTTTAATCTGTCGCTTTTATCTCCTAGGCTAAGCGTTCGGCTCTTCTATTCGTTCTCGTCTGGAATTCCGCTGCTTAATCCTTTTCCTTTATTGGTCAGATTTTTACGTGGACTATTTCGCGGATTTCGATCGATTGTACTTACCGGGGCTACGACAATGGAAAACAATGATAAACGAATGGAAGGCTCTTCAGATTTTATTTGGTGCGCTGTATTATTAGTCATTATTAGATAGCAAAGGATGTTCACAGTGTTGTTGTAAAGCATACATCATTTACCGAGAAATGATGTATGCTGTGTTAAGGCGAAGTCGACCAAAATCTTTGACAAGATATTGTTTGATATTCATTGTATACATTCATTAATTTTCTGTTAAATGCGCGAATGCGAAATGTCGATCTATCGTTGTATCCGTGCATTAACGAATCGATATACCGATACATCAAAGCCTCAAGCTATCGGTATATTACGATGTATCGATTTAGCTGTGCAGTACTACAGTGCTGTATCCACACATCGATACGTCAAACCTAGACCTATCGATACATCGTGATATATCAATCTATCGGTACTTCAATTTGCTTCTATCGATATATCGAAACACTAACCTATCATTACATTGCAGTAAATAATTCTAATGTTATATTAGTACATTAATTAATTGATCTATCGGTGCATTCGTATTATCAATCGATATATCGATGCATCGAAATTTCAATTCGTCGATATACTCCGAAATCGATTAATCTACGCTTCGATTAACAATTAACGACTTATTATTATCGATATGAGGATGCAATTCATCTCTTCGGTAAATTGATTAATGATTTATTTTGTAACATGTCATTATCTTATTATCATCGATGTATCGAACAATCGGTATGCGAGTACAATTCGACAACTCATTGATAGACAAATTAACGATTTATTTTTCACTATTATCGATGTATCGAACTATCGATATCCGAATACAATTCAACTGATCGATAGATCGATTGACAATTTACATTGTAAATACTCTCCGCGAAACTAGTCGCAAGCTGACAGCAAAGTCTTTTCGGTCTCCACGCGAAAATTCGTCACGTCGCGCAAGAAAAATATCGAAGAACCTGATCGATTGTTCGCTTCCTCGTCCCGAAAAACCAACAAGGAGTATGCATATGTGAGTGTGTGTGTGTGTGCGTGTGTGTGTGTATTATACACATGCAGTGTGCGCAGTCTCTCGAGCTTTTAGCGAGGCGGCACACGTCGTCGCCCGTGCGGGCTGCGGCACACATAAAACGAGCGCTCGTGCAGCTCTTTCTCTCTCTCACGAAACACGGGATGACCTCACGTAAATCTTGCATTTTCCCGCCGCGAGGCGCCATGCATCGATCACGTCGAATTCGAATCGCTCGCTCTCTTCTTCTTCACCTCGTTCGTGGCCCCGCATTTCTTCGCTCGCCCACCGCCCTGCTTCTTTATTCCACGCCTTCTTCTCTTCGCCCTCTCAGCGTCATTTCGAATCCTCGCTCTCGTTACCTCCCCCGTTACTATAAGGTCCTACGGATACTTCTTTCGCTCTTCCGATCGTTCCCGCTGTGTTTTTGTACACGCGACGTGTGTGTATATCTGTATATGCACGTATTATGTCTTTTTCTTCCGCGCAATATTCCGTCGCCCCGTGTAATGGAGCCTCGGATCCGTTTAAACAGGATCGAGCGAGGCGTCGCGTCAAATAGGATTACGGCGCGCGCAAAAAAAAACAGTAACAACGACGAGGGCGACGACGTCGCAGTCACGAAGCTGAAGCTCCGAGGAGAGGAAGGTAGAAGAGTAAATATAAAAGTTGAGCGCGCGCGCGTTATCGTATACCCGGGGCGCGCTCTTTGTTTTCCATGGAGAGCGTCGCGTTGTGGAGAATTAGTTGTTTGCGAAAAGCAGGGACGTGAAGCGCTTGTGGCACTGTGAGCCGTTTGGCAGAGGTGCGATAGTGTTTTGTTTATGATTGTATTATACGGAGAGAAATAAAACGTCGGAATCGGTCTTTCGGACAAGCTGAAATTGAGTTTTGAAGTTAAGACTGTCTGAACAAAAAGGAATGTCTCTTGTTTTTGGGAACATGAGAATGGCATTTGAAGCTCTGTAAAAAAAAATTTCTAGCTTTTCTTGAAAGCTGTTATAATCTAAGTAATATAAGAAAGCTAAAGCGAACTTTTATCTTAGGTGGAATCAACGTGCATTTCAGTAGATTCTTACGGTTATTATTTCTCTTCGTGCATTAGAGAAGAAAATTTATAAACACGTTGAACGTTGTGAAAGAGCGAGAGAGAGAAAGCGCTTTAACAATGTGTACAATATGTATTGTGAGAAATATAGCATAGTTGAACTAGAAAGAGGTATTCGCGCTACGCTGCACTGTATTGTTTTGAAATTTGTGTGATAATAGGGAAGAGAAATGATATCGAAGATACAGTGATTTAACTGTAAAATTTGTTAATATGTGTAATTAGTTTGTCATTTTCTGACTATTAATGTTTACATAATTTGTAATTATAATTGGGAATTAATAACTTTCAATGGTATTAATATAATAAAATATAAAAAAAATCTTTTTGTTGGAAGTCAGTAATATTGGTAATATTGTACAGTTATATCACAGATACAGAAAGTGTTTTTTTCAGTATATTACAAACTTTTGTTTTTCAAAAGATTTTTAACAGGATAAACTGTGATTTTGTATCTATATATTGTTCACATTTCTACATCTATCGCCTTGAATTTTTAAAAAAGAATTTCTATTGTAACAAAAATGTTTTGAAAAAATGTTTGTTTTTTTACTTTTGTGTATAAACTTTACCTGAAGTTGAATTTAAATATAAGAGGTAAATCGTGTCTCTTCCCTATTGAAAATTGAATGAGCAGTTGAAAATGTGAGCTTTCTCGCCGCATCAGATATCGGCGATAAATTAAATTTCACGTCCGACCGAGCGAGACCGTTTCTACTTATCGATTCTTTTATTATTAAGTAGCGCTGTCGAGTACACATTCAGACATATCATTCACGTCGCTCAAATTCGTATTACGAATTTACGATGCCCACCAATACTTATCGACTTCTATTATTGTTGAATAAAAATTTGTTAATATTTCTATTTGTTATAGCCACGGTTAACTGTATAAAAGTCGAAAAAAAAGCAGGCCCAATGTTTCGCGAGAAGCGACTCTAGAGCTTATAACTTTTCAATGCGAAGAAGAAGAAGAAAAAGCACGAGAACGACGAATGCGCGGCCGTTTGTTATACTTTATTGTCTGTATAAATATTTTTTTAAAAAACTGTGTGTCCCGTGAATTTTTTTACTTGTTATTGAAGTTTTAGCGTGAACCAAAAACCGCTGAATGAACAAACTGAATCATAGTTATAAAGAATGTAAAAGAAAAGCGATATTATAAACAAAGATGAAGAAGAAGGATCGTAGCGAAACAAGATTTTTCTTTATTATAAATACAATGCGTACCGCGCAACTTATAAAATTGCGATGCTTCCCGCGTGAAATTCGTTATAACGGATATACACAAAGAACAAAGAAAAAAAATTATGAAAAAAAAAGTGAGAAACTGTATACACGACACACGATGAATTATAATAAGGATGACGATATACAACACACAAACATATCATGGATCCCCCGAGCGCGGGGCGATCAGCCAACGAGCGTTCATTCTAATTGTTTGAAAAAAAGGTAGCCTCTGTTGTAGTCCTAATTCTAAAAAAAGATAATTCTTTAAGCTCACAAGACACCCCTATTTATTCATTTATAAATACATAATAAACGAAATAAATTGTTTATATAATTACCATTTTCCTGAGTTGTCATTTCAATCCTGGCCAAATAACTTAATCGAGAATAGATACTCTGGTTAAAAGGTAGTAGGTTGAATGACCCGACTACTTACGCTATCCTAATTACGGTCAATTCCATTTATTTCATTGATCATGTTATACTCGGAGGTATGATAATTAAGTGTTTTAATGAAGATAGAAGAAAACATCCTAGAAAGAAAATATGCTTTTGTTATACTGTTATTTTTATTTTTTAAAAAGCCTATAATTTGATTAAAATTTTTTATTAATAGTTGCTATATTGACCTATAATGATAAAAGAATAAAATATATAATTATAAAATTTAACGAGCATTGAAAAGGCCTCTTTTAAAAAAATGTTCTTTTATCTTTTTTATTTATTTTTTTATATTTAATGTCGCCATATTTGTGCGCCCATATGGTGCTAATTGACGACGGAGCTGGATCAATTGGTAGACTAGGAATCGAACCCGGATTACCATCGAAAATACAGTATTTTTTTATTGTTTATTTTAGGAAAAAATTTTTTTTTTTAAATAAGAGACACAATAAATTTTAAAAACTATATTGGATAATTTATTTTTATTCGTTTTAAACTCTTCATTATAGACATACCTTAAAATTAAAACCTTGAGACCTCGTGAGCATTGTTGAAAATAATCTAAGTTGGTACAAATTTGGTTTTGGCACCACTAGATTAGCAAACTTGATCGGAGGGACGCTTCCGAGCACTATTAAATTGGGTGACTCATTTTTCGATACTTATATTGGAGTTTTAAATAACAAATTCATCAGCATAAAAGTAGTAACATCATTGAGCCTAAAGAAATAAGGCCTTTGAAATTTTTAATCATCGACTGTAGAATCTTGAGCGATTTACATAAAAATCTTGACCGGCATTTAAGGGGGTCCGAAAGTCAATTAAGAATTCAAATTTTCCGCCTTCATTTTTATCGACCGAATAGTGACAAATAATTTATAATTATAAAAATAATTATATTTAGACAAAACCCAAACTCGTTAGCCCTTCATTGAGCAGTAATACACCTTTCTACAAAGTTTTAGACGGTAAAAACAATCGCACGCCAGAACATTATTGCAATGAAATTTCGTCAACATTTCATTCCAATAATTATTTAGGGTGCCGTTGATTTTAACGTCTGAAACTTTGTCGATAGGTATATTACTAGTCAATGAAGGGCTAGCGAGTTTGGGTTTTAGCTAAATATACGTAATTTTATTTATAAAGTAAATAATGTATGACTCGGTCTGTAATTCAGGGAATTGACACCGAAATTGACTTTCGGACCCCCTTAAGTAGTTTACCTTACACATAATCGCACTTTAATACCGAATAAACTCAAATAATAACAATACACATAACTCTACAATAATAAATTTACATTCACATTAAAGTTATAACAAATACTGACACTGATATTAATTTCGTACTTACTTACTTACTCACTAACCCTTAATAATTACAAAATCTTTGTTATATTCTAATTCTACTATAAATTCAAAAAATTAAATAATCTGTTTTAAACATTTTTTGCTTCAAGAAATTTTATTCCATAAAGAAAAGAAAAAAAACAAATTAAACTCATCAACAAAATGCTACGTTTTTCATACAAATAGTTAACAAGAAATAAATAAGATACCCAACTGCCATCTTTGTGTAATGAGTAATTGAGTCACTCGCTCCACTCTAAAATTTCGCATAATTTGAATTGTACGCTTCAGAAAACTTCATGTAAATTAACGACTACCCTGTTCCCTTAAAGATTGAAAAAGCAAACTTCAGAGGAAAAAAAACGCTCAAACTACATTTCAATCTTGAAACTTTCCTGTCTACGACTTCATTATTCCAATCGCAACGCGAAAGATATTCCCCCACCGGGGAGTAAGCGGCCAGCAATTAATGAACTTGCGCTCTGGGCAGCTTTCCTTCAACTTTCGACTATTCCTTTAAACTATTACAAACTTTCGACGTTACGTTCTTTACATCGCACTATGTACACAAGAGTACGAAATCGCAATTCGAATTGAAATACCAGAAGCGCGGGATTGTATCGGCGGAAGTGTGGCGTTGAAGCCGAAACGCCAGATCTCGGTATAGCCGCGCCAGGGCTCTAAAAATAGACATGCAAGCGAGCGCGAGCACGTCTGCAGTGCCGTCATTAAAAATAAATGAATGGGCGCAGGAGAGCCTGGCGCCGCTCTTTGGTTTAGTGACCCGAACCGATAACGAGGCTGCAGGTATGTAGGGACGGCGATCGATTTTGATGGTAGGGAACGGTCGGTAAGGAGATTTGGAGGAAAGCTCGCCTGTATCAACATGGAGAGCTCCAGCTCTGGTAAGTTACCGACCGATGGTCATCGGCAAGTGTGTTTAGATGAGAAAGTGTGTAGAGCTTTGATAAAGAACTTATGAAAATTTTGAAAAAGCAGGTTATTGTATAAAATGTTAATTAAGACATATTTTAGAATATGATACTTCCTACTCGATCATTTATGTATCGATTGATTTTTGAACTATAATAAAAGATAAATTAATAAGACTTATTAAATCGATCAAATAATTGACCCAAACAGACTTTCTTTAAACGGCGCTCGCTAATTGTCCCATTCCAGCACTGTTTCAAGCGTGTGTCATTTTATTGTAATTTTTTTGCACACGGGTTCGAAAAAATATTATAGGAAACTTCAGCGCGTAGGTGATTGCACATATACCATTGATTTTAGATAATTGTGTTCTAACTTAGGTAATATGATACTTTTTGTTGGGTATAAATATCTAAAAATATGTCTTCCTGAACAAAGCATAACAATTACATGTGTCTTTTTAAACCAATTCGGGTAGGATAAACATATTTTATAGCTAATATTATCTAAGAATGTGTTCATTTTTATTAAGCAATAGTTATTTGTCAAAAAAATAGCTGGAAATTGTTGTTTTAAACGATTAATAAATACCTCATCCTGCCGCAGTTCGTTAGTTTTTCGATACACGTTGATTTAACATTGCTGTTGTAGCAAGATATAATAGTAAATCAGATTTTTACCAACTTCTATACTTTCTTCTATGGTTACCTGATGAAAGTAAACCGATGCATTTTTCATTTTATCGATTTATGATTTCAGAGCGCACTCCAAACTTATTGGTCCATATGGACCCTGTGGGATCTAAAGGTTTAATAATAAAAACATTTGAATCTCATGTTGAGTTTTATGTAAACATAGTAATATCTAATAATAAATATAGAAAATATTTGATGAGTAAAAAAATTATGTAATATCCAATAAATAAAGTATTTTCGAAAAATAAAATCAAAATAATAATTAATCTTTTCTCTATATCTTAATACATATATAATAAATATTGAACACGGATACAACCGGATCCAACAATTACCGTGATCAAAAATAATTGAAATATAAATATTTTAAATTCTGATGAAATCATCTAATACAGTACAGTGAATCCAAAGAAAAATTAACGAAATTAATCAAAACGTTCCGATTATCGTTCATAATTTATAAGTATTTCTAATGATTTGCCCATGGACTGTAGGTAGTAATACAGTTTAACAAGAAAACGTTTCGCTAGATATAAAAGTTCTATGATCAAATATATACGCTTTAAGCATGCATTTACGTTTTATGTACTATTCCTTTCACCACATAATTTGATTAATTTCTGTTTATCACACGCTTTGTCACGTTTATACCTACCAACCATAGATTGCATCCCTGGTTTCTCCATCGATGGTAAGGACGTGAAAATTAACTCCGTCACTCTGTCGCTCCGCAAAAGCTCTGGCAACTTAGAAATTGTTGCTCGACGGATGGCGACATCTGGCGAAAAGCTCCGCAAGCCTCCAGAAGTTTCGTTCGATAATCCATCTCTCTCTCTCTCTCTCTCTCTCTCTCTCTCTCTCTCTCTCTCTCTCTCTCTCTCTCTCTCGCCTTCATGTGATTTCTCCCTCCCTGTGCTGTCACTGTACGTCACGAGAGATAGACAGAGACTGAGAGAGAGAGAGAGAGAGAGAGAGTGAGAGTGAGAGAGAAAGAGAGAGAATGCAGTCGCGCCGCTAGGCGTGATAATCGCGAAATTGGCTTCTCTCGCCCGTAACTGTATTATGCTGCACAGAGCGCGCATGTGTGCATGAGAGAGAGAGAGATAGAAAGAGAGTGCGATTTGATGCCACTGCACTGGTGCTGATGATCTCGCGTGCGCGACGACGACGACGATGACGGTGGAAGTTGGAGTTGAGGGCAGCGCGAGCCGTGATTCGCACGCAGAGAATTTCGCTGTATTTCGCTGTTTTCGAGTTTGAAGATAATACTTTTTGTAAGACTTGCATGTAAATTTTGATGACTTGTTACCAATGAAGTAAACGAAAGAGAATTGTCTTGAAGTATCTTATTATTAAATGTAACGATTCAAGTTCTTAAAAATCCGAGATCTTGATCAAAACCTAACTTCATATTCTTTAATTTATACAGATTTAGAAGATAATAAGAAACCAATAGTTTCCTGTGATATTTTAAGAAATATTTCATTTTAAATATAATATGTATCCGATGATATATCAGGTCAACCGCCTGCATCAGAATAGGCTTGTACCATGCTTGTACAATTAGAGTTTGCTGTCGACTTCATAAAGTATAATTAAATGAGCAATTGAAATGTACCTATATTTCGTTTAGAAAAAGCAATTGTAAAAACCAATGCACTCAAAATCTGTTTTTGTACACAAGAATTTTATTTGTATACTAGATAATTTAATATTTTTTATGTATACTTTCTCTAAATAATTCTCTATGACAAAATATTCAAAGAGTTTCTATTTTAACTATTTTTGAAAATCTAACTACAAGATGTTTTTCATTACCATCAAAGAAAGTAATTTTTTTATTTTTTTTTTTTAACGTCGCCATGTTTGTGCTCCCATGTGGTGCTAATCGACGACGGGGGTCTGCGGTGTGTTTGTAAACAAAGCACATGTAATTTTTACAGAGGTGCTTGTCAAAGAAAGTAATATGTAATGATAACAATTTAAAATTATTCGTTCATAAGAAATTTGTTTAAATAATATTTTTAATTACTTATGGAAAAAATAATAACGCTATTCAATTCTACTACATAGTTACTAGATTTGTTATACGAGCATAAACAGTACTCATTCGTTATAAAATATTTATTAACAATTAAAATTTCAGATATTTCTTCAATAACTTATACTGTAGTCAACTAATGCTATTTGTTTCTCTATAAAATTAATTTTTTCATTGTTTACAATGAAATTATTAAAAATTATTATTAAAAAGTATTCTCTTATAATATTAATACCTTTGCTAGTTTAGGCAAGGATGGTATATATACCAATGTACTATATGACGAATCAAAAGGAAGTTTGAGCACAAATGGCTTGTTGTGCAGTATCCGCAAGACTTCGTTTTGGTTGGTTGCTCTGATTCAACAGTTATATATGTCGAAAGTAATTTCGGATAGATTCGCATTTTAGTGGGATGACGCTTGTTACTACATGAGTTTCAACATAGGAAGTTAAAACTGTTTGCTCTACATACCTTCAAAATAAAAATTGCTGTCAGTTCATTTCCTCGATAAACTTGATTGATCGTCTTATTATTAAATGTATTATTGTAATATAATATTAATTTAAACTGACCTACATTTTTTAATTCATATATTTCGGAAAATAATTAAATGTATCCGTTAATAGCGATTTTCAAATACCGTAATAAAATGTATCTAAATTAATTGGATCAATCAAACACCAAAAAGTGAATATAGTGTAGAGATGTACAAAGTCAGCCACAACAATTTTTCGATTCATTTTTAATAACTCTTTATTTATGATTCTAAAACAAGTATTTTATCCCATTAAAAATGTCGATTCATTAAAACTAAAAAAATTGAAAAAATTAATCGTGATCTAACGTTTTAGATTCATGCTTGAAACGAGATTCACATTTTCCAATTCAAATGCACCAAAACGTTAAATATCGATCCACGCATGAATCTGGAACGTTGATTCACAATTTAATATTTCGATTAATTTTAAGGGGTTGTCCTGGTTTATAAACCTAAAAAATTCGAATTGTGGTAATTTTTTAAAAAGAAAAAAACTTAAAACCATATAAAATTTCAAAATTAAACAAAATACGCCAATTTAAAAAGAAATCACCTCCAACGAGATTTCGAGAAAAAGTGATTTAAAGCTTGCAGTAGAAAAAAGTATCAGTTATTGGTAAGTTACAACTAATGAGCGATGCCTCGTCCATAAAGTAATTTTATTGTATCTGCTGCAATCTGGATAAATCTCTTTAGAACCATTCTTAAGGGGAAAGATACATATTTAAATTTTATATTAGATGTTAATATAAATGCATTTTAAGGTAAAAATGAGTTTTTCATCACATATAACGTATTTTTTTGATAAACAGAATTGTAATATTTGAGCCATTGAAGGGGAACGTATAAAACTAGTAAGGGAGATCGGCTAATGTGGCACACTTGGTTGGTGCATCCATGTTTTAAGTATATACCTCCGAAATAAATACATGAAACTAAATTTATTCGATTCTATATCGTATTTAATGCCGTTATACAAATGTTCGTAAAGATTGATCACAATTTATGAAGATTATTGTTAAATATCTGTTTTGGATTACGACACTAAAAAATTTAGTTGGAAAAGAAATATTTAGAACTAATGTGTTGCACCCTAAATAAATATGAATAATAAGTTTCTATAATCAAAGGCATACTGTCTTTCGAATAACACTTTGGTTTCTAGATTTGGATACATATATTTACTTTAAATAGACCTAATTAATCAAGAGTTCATATGCGGCTAATGTGGCGCACACGAAATTATTACTTTTTTCAGACAAATTTTCATTAAATTATATTGACAAGTCTCGAAATCTATTATTTATATTAAATTATTCACTAAAAAATCTTATAACCCATATAAATATTCGATTTTTATTACATATGATTATATAACCTGGTTCTCAGCTGTTATATGAAATTCTTTCAAATTTATTTAAAGTACAGGCCAAACCAATGAATAATGTATAAATGTTCCATTATCCTAATATTATTTTCAAAAGTGAAGAAAGAAGAAATACGAAAGAAGAAAGAAGAAAGAATATGAAAGAAGGAATATGAAAGAAGGAAGAAGGAAGAAGGTAGAAGGTATAAGGTATAATGTAGAAGGCAGAAGATAGAAGATAGAAGATAGAATAAAGAAGATAGAAGATAGAAGATAGAAGATAGAAGATAGAAGATAGAAGATAGAAGATAGAAGATAGAAGATAGAAGATAGAAGATAGAAGATAGAAGATAGAAGATAGAAGATAGAAGATAGAAGATAGAAGATAGAAGATAGAAGATAGAAGATAGAAGATAGAAGATAGAAGATAGAAGATAGAAGATAGAAGATAGAAGATAGAAGATAGAAGATAGAAGATAGAAGATAGAAGATAGAAGATAGAAGATAGAAGATAGAAGATAGAAGATAGAAGATAGAAGATAGAAGATAGAAGATAGAAGATAGAAGATAGAAGATAGAAGATAGAAGATAGAAGATAGAAGATAGAAGATAGAAGATAGAAGATAGAAGATAGAAGATAGAAGATAGAAGATAGAAGATAGAAGATAGAAGATAGAAGATAGAAGATAGAAGATAGAAGATAGAAGATAGAAGATAGAAGATAGAAGATAGAAGATAGAAGATAGAAGATAGAAGATAGAAGATAGAAGATAGAAGATAGAAGATAGAAGATAGAAGATAGAAGATAGAAGATAGAAGATAGAAGATAGAAGATAGAAGATAGAAGATAGAAGATAGAAGATAGAAGATAGAAGATAGAAGATAGAAGATAGAAGATAGAAGATAGAAGATAGAAGATAGAAGATAGAAGATAGAAGATAGAAGATAGAAGATAGAAGATAGAAGATAGAAGATAGAAGATAGAAGATAGAAGATAGAAGATAGAAGATAGAAGATAGAAGATAGAAGATAGAAGATAGAAGATAGAAGATAGAAGATAGAAGATAGAAGATAGAAGATAGAAGATAGAAGATAGAAGATAGAAGAAAGAAGAAATGTAGAAAAAAGAAACAGCCAAACAAGGGATGGAAGGGGGCCGTTACGCGCGAAGTTCAAAGCTGAAAGGCGGTTAAAAAAATGAAGAAATAAGTCGCTAGAAACAATTTTTAAGTATAATTACAACAGCGCACCATTCATCCAGTCGCGGTGGGTAATGTGACGCACAATCCTTTTGTTATATATTGAAATAATTCTTCATATTAAATTTAATAAATTTACATAAAACTAGTTGTGTACGAAAGCAGATATGTTTAGCTAACATTTACTGCCGTTTAATATTTGACTTTAGCAATTATTTTGTAGATAATGATAATGAACCTTAAGTGTGACACATTAGCCGCATCCCCCAACCATTCTTTAGAGCTCGTAAAATCATGAATTTTAAAAGAAGAGTTAACATCCTTAAGTGTTGGGAAAGTTGAGGAGAACGCGGTGAAAATTCGTGAATATAAGCAGAAATTCCCGAGTGTGATGAGTATTTTTACATTGCTCTAAATGGGACAAATCCATAGATATTATTTTGTCCAACTTTCCCCGCTCTTAAAGGTATTCATTGTTTTTATAAAATTAATTTCTAAACTAGCTCTAAACGATGGTATTGGTCTCATACGTTCCCTCCAGGGGGCCGCTATGGACATCCTCTTGTAAATATTTTATCAAAATATAATGAAGAAAATGTTTTTTATGTCTTTAGGTCTTCTTTATCGACCATAGTTATAGCGTATTTAAGCCATATTTTATGATAACATTTTTTAAAATATGGAGAATTCAGGCTTAAATAGGCTATAACATACGAGGGTAGTTCAATAAGTCTTTAGAATGACCAACAGATGGCGCGCGAATCGTTCCAAATCATCTGTTTTCAGTCAGCACCACTCCCGACTAGATATATGGCGCAGTCACAGTCCACATCTTCTGAGTTTACGTGTTTTTATAACCAATTGAAAAAAAAAATTGCTTGTTAAGAAAAATGGAAAAAAACGAGTTCAGAGCGGTAATTAAACATTTTCATTTAAAGGGTTTAACTCCATATGAGATAAAAAATGAATTGGACTCAGTTCATGGCACATCTGCCCCTGCCTTAGCAACGGTTTATAACTGGGTAAATGAATTTAAGCGTGGTCGTACATCAATAAGTGACGAACCACGTTCAGGAAGGCCCGTAGAAGCAACTACTCCCGAAATCATCAATAAAATCCACGATATGGTGTTGAAGGATAGAAGATTAAAAGTGCGTGAGTTAGCTGAGGCCACAAGGATATCTATAGGTGCAGTTGTTTCAATTCTACATGAAAAATTAGGCATGAAAAAGCTATCGGCAAGATGGGTGCCGCGTTTGCTCTCAGCTGAGAATAAACGCAATAGAGTGGTCGCCTCTGAGGCTCTTTTGGCGCGCATAAGTCGGAATCCTGAGGAATTTTTTCGTCGATTTGTGACTGTGGATGAAACATGGATACACCACTACACTCCTGAGACAAAGGAACAATCCAAACAGTGAATTTCCACAAGCGAACCAGCTCCAAAGAAGGCAAAGACCGTAAAGTCAGCTGGTAAGGTTATGGCTACAGTTTTTTGGGATGCACGTGGAATTATACTTATTGACTACTTGGTAAAGGGTAAAACAATTACTGGTGAGTATTATGCATCATTATTAGAGCAGCTGAAAGAAGAAATTAAAAAAAAACGACCACATTTGGCGAGAAAAAAATTCTCTTTCATCACGACAACGCCCGAGTTCACACATGCTTCGTTTCAATGGCTAAAATTGAAGAACTAAAATTCGAATTGGACGAACACCCACCGTATTCACCAGATTTAGCCCCCAGTGACTTTTTCATATTTCCAAACTTGAAAAAATGGCTCGGTGGACAGAGATTTACGGACAACGAAGACGTCATTGCCTCTGTAAGTGCTTATTTTGAGGAACTTCCGAAAACGCACTTTTCTGAAGGATTAAAAAAACTTAAAAAGCGATTGACCAAGTGTATAGAGCTCCAAGGAGATTATGTTGAAAAATAAAAAAAAATTTACCCAAAAAAAATTGTTTTTATACTTTATTCTAAAGACTTATTGAACTACCCTCGTAATATAACATCGGTCAATAATATTTATTTTCAAATTCCAACAATGGTTGAATGATTATATGTAAGAGGGGTGCCGGTAATGTGGCCACCTTAAGGAACTTTCAATTCCCAGTAGATATATATCGGACTTTGAGACTTCGGAAACTATTGAAACATGTTATTTGAACATTTAACTTTAATACCTCAAGAGTTTTTTGCAAAAAATGTACTCTCTGAATTTGAATTAAAGAAGTTCTAAATAGTTAAAAATTTGACACTTTACCAACACTGTTACCTTATTATGAACAGAATAAAACCTTCAAAGTCCCAATTCGATCTTATTGGCTCTCAGAACCTTGTGGTAGATGAAGGAATATACAGATTTTCATTATAGCCGATCAAAGCGACCTGAAGACCATAAAACAATTTTTTTTATATTGCTTACGTTATATTAAGCTAAGTTATTGGTAAATATTCTTTACCAAGAGAAAATATTTAATATATATGATGAAAAACTATTTTTTAACTTAAAATGCATTAATAATTAATTTAAAATTTTAAGGTGTATCTGTCCTCTTAACTACTATAGTTCGAGGGAAGAACCCAGGAGAGAAATGCGCGACGCGTCAGTTAGACTTCTATATACCTGCTCGACGCTTAGCTCCTCTCGCAGTTGTACCTTTTAACACACTTCAAATTGGCATTTATAACCTTAGGAACAGTTCAATAAACTAGGACACCTCCTTAAACACACACAATGTTTTGATTCAATTGTCTTGTAGTAAAGAAGTCAAAAATATGGGCGAAAAATTGATCTAAGTGTGGTAATATTGAGATAGTACCTCATATTCAGGAGGGTCTAGAACTTGAGATAGCCTGATCTGCGTAAATAGGGTTTTAAATTACGCCAAACACTTGATATCATCCGGATAGTACCCCTTGTTTAGGGTCCCTAGAACTTAATATAGCTTGATTTGCGTAAAATAGGTCTTAAATTTGTCCAGCCCCCCCCCCCCCCTAAATACGTGGTACGATCCACACGGTATGCAATGTTTAACCCACGCTTTACCGTGCTCGATTTAAGCATATCGTTTAGGTACCAAGTGGGGTGACTCTATCACACTAAAAAATAATGTAAATAATCCAACGTTTTTATTTTAATCGCTGGCAAAATTGTGGTAAAAGAGGGTTCTGGGATTGCTGATTATAAATCTACAATCTAATCTGCAAAATTCGAAATGGTAGATTGAATATGGACAACCTAAACCTAAAGTAATATGCTTATAAATCAGACTATTTTAGTACATTTGATATTCAATCTAATACGAAAATCGTATACAGGGATTTCTGAGGTCGCTGATTACATAATCTGCTGTTTAAATTGCAAAACTAAAAATGGCAAATACAATACGGCCGTTCTACAGTAAATATATATCGATAGTTGATGCACCATTTTGAATTTCAAAATTTGGATTTGAGATTCATACTCAACATCCCGAAAAGCCCCTGTATATAAATTTTTCCGACGATCGAAGTAAAAACGTTGATTTATGAAATTTTTTCGTTGCGATGATTGACTCACCCCACTTGGTAAAGCCAGGGTTAAGTGGGCCAAGAACTTGAGGTAGCTTGAATTGCATAAAATAGGTCTAAAATTTGTTTAGGCTACCCGTAAATGTGTGATATTATCAGGATGATACTGCTTGATTGGGGGAGGGGGGGGGGGGAGCTAGAACTTAAGATGTAGGTACTACGCTTCAATAGTGATAGCTCGGAGTCTTCAAGAGAAACCCATATCTAATAAAACAAAGAAACAAACATACATACATAAACACACTGACACAATTAATTTCAAATATAATGGAACGCTTAGACGAATTAGATAAAAATTCGGGAATTCCAAGGATAAACGTATTGACCATAAAACTAAAAGTCGATTCAAAACTCTTACAATTTACTCATTTCAAACACTCCCAGAGCAAACTCGATCCCTCCACCAGACGTCAAAATAACATCAACGCACCAATACAAAGATCAAGAAGAAGCCGAACACGAAGAAAGACCAAGCAAGTTTATACCAACATGCAAATAGCAAAATGCGCTCGCCGAGCTGTTGTGACAGACCGCGTCACCCTGTATACACCACTGTGCCGTGGCAACATCAAAAATGCAAATTCAAATGCAAATGCAAATGCGAGTAGCCGCTGGCGCAGTGCCGTGTATATACCGCGGCGACAACAGTCCGAGAAAGAGAAAGAAGGATGCATCGAGAGGAAGGGAGGAGGGAGGAGGAGGAGCACTGGCTGTCTTCTCTGGGCTCTTACGATCGTGTTTGACGCGACCCCGCGACCACGTCGGCTTAGCCCCACTTGTGCGCGAGCGACTGTAACTGACTGACTCCGCGAGAAAGAGAAACTGCTCGGTCTATATGATTACTGGGCAGAGAGATAGAGAGGGGGAAAGGGAGTAGTTTTGAAGTGTATATCGTGTCGAGCGAGGGACCTCAAGCTCCGGCTCTGAGTCGTCTCGTCACGTTTCATAATTGACATAATACGACCTTGCCGAGCAACTGAGGCGATCGTCTCTGGGGGGTTTAGAGCCGTGATTTATAGCTTGTGTGACTTTCTTTGCGGTTAAAGTAGGATACTGGCGATTTGCAGCCGAAATTGATACCATTTTGTTATTGTATTTTTTCAAATTTGTGAATGTATGAAGTTTGTGGGACCGGTCCGATTTCAAGATTCAATGTATTGACAATGCTATACGGGAGTACAAACTTTTGCGTGACATAGGTAGCAGTAAAATATAGCAGTACGCGCATATTTTTTTTCAAATCTTTTTCTAACTTTGATCAATCTGCTTGAAATTGTTACGAAATATTCCTTATTAGGATATACAGAACAAAAAAGGTTGTTTAAATTAATTTTTTTCTTCCGTTTTAAAATAATAAAATAAATTTTGAAATAAAATAATGAAGAGTTTAAATTTTTTTAGAGCCTTATCATGAAATGCCTTGCGCAAGTGTCATCTTGAAAATTGGCCAGTTTCATTTAAAGAAATCGATTATTACAATTCATTGTGAAAATAATATATATCTTAAAGTAAACATTGGTATAAAATCTGGTTTTACTATCCTTCATAGATCTTTATATTTTCAGTTTGATAGGATTAAAAGCGATTTTTTTCATTCCCCAATCATGCCTTAAAGGTTAAGATCGGCCCGTGTAGTATAAAGAAATTGGACAAAAGAAAGCAACGACAGAAGTCATGGATCCATAAATTTGAGTCGGTTTACCGAAACTTGAAAAATAACACAAACTAAATTGTTCAAAGTTTATGGTAGACAATAACGTGAACCTTAAAATTAATAAGTAGGTTATATAAAAAATCATACCAATTTACTTCATCATAATAATTATTACTATTATTGCCAAAGTGTGTGTATGTTTGTGCGTATGTATGGGTGTGTGTATGTGTGTGTATGCGTTTGAGGGTGTCAGTAAGTGCGTGTATATAGCACATGGTGCGGTGAAATTTCGCAGGTATAACACACACACGCGCACACACTTACACATACACACACACACATCCATACAGACGGATTTCTTAAAAATAGTATATTTTGATTCTCAGTATCTCAAAACATGTTTCTAACATGTTTTTAGTAAAACTATTTTTTTACCATCTCAAGGCTCCCTCTATGAGGAAGTTAAAACGATAATTTCATATACTGTCTCGTATCGATATACAAAATTATTTAAATAGTCGCCCATGGCTGCTCGTACAAGTTATTTTTGATATCGTGTGCCATAAAATAAACTTACATCAGAATATATTGATTGCTCATGAAGTGCAGTGAATACAAAATAGAACGACTAATTAATGGAACATAAATAAAATAAGGCATATCGTCTCCTCTTCGAGAAATACGATTTCAATTAATAATGCTGTCTAGAAATTACATCATACTAGACACTCATGCAATAAAGGACATATCATAACCCACAATTCTATCCCATTAAAAAAAGTGGTAATTCGCTCCCTCTCTCTCTCTCTCTGTCTCTTTCTCTCGTGTCTTCTACTTGACTCATCATTCTATACGTCACTCGACATACACTATCTCTGTCCCTCCCGATAAAGAAGCTCCATCTATAACACACATACACAAGCAGACACACCCACATGCGTACGTGCACTCACATTTGCGCCTGAAAGAACATACACCCAGTTTAACGAAATTACATATACACGCATATACATACACATATACATATATATACACATACACATATACATGTACATCCACATATAAATTCACATGCACACATTCACATATACATGTACATGCACACATTCACATATACATGCACTCATGTATATATTCGCACACGCATACACATACTCACACATGAAAAAGATACAGCCAGTATCGTGAAATAACATACACAAATATACACACATACGCACACGTGCACACACAATACACCCTCCCTTGTGAAAACAGATACACACCGACTCGCGAAATAAAGTACACATACACACACGTATACATGCACACACATGCACGCAATGCACACGTGATCGCGTCTACGACGCCGACCGGGCTCTGCTCGATACGTGATATCGAGGCAGGTCCCGCGTCCGAGCACCACTATACCACCACCAGCAGCAGCAGCGGTGATAGCTCCGCTCGTGCACACCACCCACCGGCCGCCCCGATGAAAGAGTAGGGCTTAATCAGTTAGTCGATAGGGAAATTGGCTTAAAGTCAGCGGGCGCGCGCGGCCGTAGCCGCCGATGGACTCCGACGGACTCCCGAGAGTCAAAGCTCTCCGCTATCTCTCTCTCCCTCTCTCTCTCTCTCCCTCTCGACCAGCAGTATCATCGCCACCACCACAAGACGAATTACGCGTGCACACCCGCGCGCATCCTCCACTCGTCGCGTCGTCGCGACACGCTGCCGAACCTCGCAGTACCGACCAGCCGATCGAAAATTTGCGATCGAGTAGGGCCGTAATGCGGTCGCGAAGGACGAGGTACAAGTAGTGCGCCGATCTCTACGCAGTTACGCGCCCGTGGACACAACGCGACGGTGAACTAACGTCGAGCCGGGCGAGAGTCACAGCTCGTAAGTGGAGAGGGTCGGCGTGTGGTCCGACTTGCCTGCTCTCGGGGACGAGGATGGAGAGGAGCTGGCGCCGCTCCTGCGGAGGATCGCCATCGACCATGGCGGCGACTCGGCTCTGAGCGTCACTCGCTCACTGCGGACGCGGACAGAGAAGAGGATAAGATCGAGTAGAATGTGCAGCTGATCGGTAAGAGTGCGATTACCGGGGTGCTGCTTTCTTTGCTTTGGAATGGTTTTTATCGCGGGGAGACAGAGTGTGCGCTTTGAGAAGTGTTTATTTAGTATGGGCCCAGTGAGGCATCTGAAGTATTGTGAGGAATCTAACTAGGTTAATAGAATGATCTCTAAATGAGATTTAGCATGAAAATGACTTACGAATATACGCATATTTTCTATGTGACTTCACTATGAAGCTCTAAAGATGAATTATCGATTCCTTAGAACTACAGCTTTTTGAAGCAAGTGGAATCATTGTTCAAAAACACGTTTTATTGATGTACAAATTGATCATTCCATAATAATTAACGTGAATCGAATGGAATTCACGCGTACTTTAAAAATTTGTGCATGTATTTTTATGTACCTTCAGTACACACTGTGCTAAATCTGCTGATCAGTTCTATAAGCGTGTTCGCAGTGTGTGCGTGTGTACATGTGTGAGTGTTGTTATAGGTGGGTTGTAACCAAACTCTCGAAGGGAAGCACATGGTGCGCTGAAATTTCGCAGGTATATTGGGCAGTCTCAACATAGAACTGATCAGCAGATTTAGCACAGAGTGTACTAACACACATACACACACTCTCACACACACACATACACACACACACTCACACACACACACATACACACACACACACACACACACACACACACACTCACACACACATTCACATACACATACACTCACACACACACACACACACACATACACACACCGACACACGCATACACACACCGACACACGCACATGCACACATGCACACATGCACACATGCTCATACATACTCAAGTACACACGTGTTCATACGTACGCATACACATATACACGCACACGCACATACCAACAGACGGATAAAACTACTTTTGGAAAAAACTACTTTTTTCTGATTCAGGAACCTCGGAAATATCAAATTTTTCAGAAACATTTTCTCTTTAAGAAAGCAAAACTGATTTCAGTCTACATAAGGTTGCTTAAATACATGCTGGGATACTGGCGTAGAGGACTTAGGGCCCAACACGTAACGTTTAACTGTAATATTTTTTTTAACTGATAAATTAATGTTACTTTTCTTCTCCGTTATTAAAGTATTTTTTTAATATTTGAACGAACGAGATAGTATTCAAAGCATATATTAAGAATTTAGAAAATTGATTTTAAAGCTTAAAATATATTTTCTCTAAATCGCAATTAACAAAATATACACCTATTTACAGTGATTTGCGTCAAATTTTCAAAAATCAAAATCGTTACATATTGTGATATATAAAATGTAATGTGAATGCTAAAACATTATTTGAGGTTTTAATTTAACACTTCTATTATCATTTTCAAAATACGGTTTGAAATAACCTGCTGAAATTTTTTACAGTATTATTAAATAAATCTTTAGAGAATATGAGTTTTTTTACTTGGCAATCAAAATGTTAAGAAATATGCATTAAACTGTCAAAAAATAAAGTTAGTCTAGAGCTTTTACAGTTATGATTTAGTAACGATTATTCAGGTCACTGTATTCTGACTATTCACTGTATTCACTAGTTTTCTGACTTAGTAATTAGGGCATTCTACTAGGCATAAAGAGACTCTTTTCTTAGTATAGAGGATTCACCTAACGGATATTTATAGAGGTAACTCCGCAGTTCTTAAAAGTTTTTAAACATTTGTTTAATTTAAATACTAATTAGATTTAGATTCTGTCGATTTGTCCAAATCAACGGGCCATCATTAAAAGAAAAGCAAATAAAAACATTTAATTTTATTTATTATTTTATTTATTTATTTTTTGACTATTTATTTTCGGCGATTGATATTGTTCTCATTAGAAACTGTAAAATATTATTAGTTTTTGTAATAAATGTTTATAATAAACTTGTATGGATTCGTCACATCCATATTCATGGTGAATAGCCATTAAATCATTAAATGCTTTACAAAAACTACTAGATTTATTTTAATTCTACTCAAGATCTATTTATTAAGCAAAACTTATCCAGTATTTTAAAATTACCTACTAAGAAGATTATTTTTTATAATAATTCTACGTGTATTAGTTGTTATATTTATTAGTACCAGTGTTATTATCGTTCTTTCAAGACTGCTTTTTACTCCTTAGAGTGATTAATTTATTAAAATTAAAATGGTGGCTTTTTAGTAAAACATTTTTTCAGATATAGCAAATAAAAGTACCATAAAATTAAATAAATATGAAAAAAATGAACGTGAATCTGAACTAGAATTGAGTTGTAAGTAAATGGAATATACAAACAAATTTATGTGTAGTATTACTACGTAGTCAAATTGTGCTGTGCATTTACTTAGCTTTCATATCCGTTCATTCAAATGAAACGTGGAGTATAGTAGAATCTTGTGGACATTTCTAGTATAAAGTCAATAATGTCACGAATAGTCGCGAAAAACTTTCGTACGAATTATAAAATATGTATAAGCAGCAATTAATTGGATGCATTACAATAAAATCAATGAAATATGCCTAAATAAAATTATAAATGATAAAAAAAATTTAACCATTAGGTTTATCCGCATATTTTCTACTAATTTAGAATAATATTGCAGGTATGAGGAGGCATTCTCTGGCGATCCTATGCTGCTACCTCTACACCCTCTTTGACATGGCAGCCTTACACTATCCGTAAGTATTCCGCTTCAAATTAACCCTGCAAGCTTTTTCCCCCTCTGTTTTTACGTTTCACAGGCACGAGACTGCTCTAATAGCCCGCGGAATTTCTTATTCAGCTGCGCGAGATACATTTTCATTCGAAGCAGATAATCAATTGATTTTTATTTAAAATGCTGGACAACAATTAATTATTACAAATAAAAAATACTAACGATAAGATCATATGAAATTGTTGCAACTGACAGTGACAATAGCATTTTATTTAAATTGTCAGTATGTATTGAAGGCTGATCCGTTCTCATTTAAATACGTAGAAAATGTATTTTTGAGATTTTTTTGTAAAAGAATTATAACCTGTAGAGTGAGAATTTTTATTAGTATTTATTTGTACATATTTAAAAATACGTCAAAATAATTGTCAATGTAGCTTTAAATAGGTTGCAATTTATATAAGAACGTTTTCAAATAATAAACACTTATTTCGAAATTCTGGTGCATGAAAACGTGTTTGATAATTGCAGTTAATTAACGTGAACTTTCGCATTGCAGTTAATAAATCGTATTTGAGGATCGCAGTTAGTATAGATGCATTTGGACTATCGAAAGAAGCAAGTCTTATAAATTTAATTCATTCACATAGCTCTTTTTAATATATAAATGATTAATACTGAAAGGAGTGTGCCCGCGGATTAATAGTATTTAACTCTATAAGGTAAAACGTACAAGACCTATACCAATGTTTATTGCTCGTTAAAATGTGAATTTAAACATAATATTAATAAATACCATACCTAAAGTGAAAACTTGAGAAAAAGGCGAACGAAAAAAAATTGCGAACATAAGTAGAAAAATCCTAGTATGGTTAGCCTAAATACATTGTCTTAAATGGGGAATATTCATAGATATCATCTTTTCTATTTATCATTTTCTCTGCATTTTAGGAATCAATTTTTGTTTAATGCTGTTTTGACGAGCTCTAAATAATGGTGCTAGTTTTCTAGGTTTTACTGTTAGGTGGGGGGCTGCCATGGACATCTTCCTTTAATATCGATATGAAAGAACTTTATAATATCAAAACTCAATATAAATAAAAGTAAGGCATTTGAATATGTATATAGAATTTATATTACTTATTTCTTTCGATAGTTCAAATGTATTGTTATTTAATTGCAAAGCCCAAATACGTCTTCATTATTTGCAATACTCAAAGACCTTCTTATGAACTGCAAATTTAAAATACGTCTATTTAAGTATTGAAAGTGAATATGTGTACCTACGTGTTGATGAAATTTTTTTTCTTTGAATAATTTGAAATAAAACGTACAAAGAAGTTTTTAAATCAATTAAGTACTTTTATCGAAATAGTATCCCACAATTGTTCATTAGATATGTAGTGATTTATTAATGCCCACATGGAACAAAAAAGTAATAGAAACTATTTTTATATATAAGTACAAATAAATACTAAAATATATATTTCTCTCCGTTTTAAAATTCTCTTACAACGAATTTCACAAACAAGAGTTCTTCACGTATTTACATTAGATTGTATCACTAATAACTAGAATAAATCATGTGGGTTCTTATCATTTGCTCTTCAATGTAAACAATTCACAATTACTCAAAACTTTCGACATGAAAAAAAAAATTATGAAAATTATGACCACTGACCTTTTTGTGTCCCGGTTGTGTTGCCGCTCTCGCGTATCACTCAGCGACAAAGTGTGCAAGGCCGTCCTCTCCACGGAGGTCGAAGGTTGGCACTTTAGGGTCAATAGCCTAACCTCACGTACAATTCGACTTTCGGCGAGAAAACGCGGATACCGATTTTTTCCAAAGATCGCAAGGTAAAGAACTTTTTTTTTGGTTTTTGTATCGCGCACGTTTTTGGTTTACATTCTTGTTTTCTTTGTTTACGTTTCTTGTTGCTTTGTGTTTTGCACGAAGAAAGATTTTTGTACTTTGAATATCGGTGATTTTTCTTGTGTACAAAAGTTTTCGAATTTTCGTTTCAATTTTATATTTTTAAAAATAGACAAAAGCATGGGAATACTCACCGGTAGAAAATAACTGTGGTCTATTATATGGATTTCGATTTAACAACATTTGCATAAATATATACAATTAGAAAATTATATCGTAATTTCTTATTCAGCTTCGCGAGATACATTTTCATTCGAAGCAGATAATCAATTGATTTTTATTTAAAATAACGTACGTTCCTACGAAAATATAAAAGAGATATATATATAATGATTACGATATATAACACACAATTTCATAATTCAATAATTAATATAAGTACATGCACAGCACGTGATAACTTAAAAAGAAAATTATTAGAAAATTTTCACGATTTGAAGATCATTAATACATTACGATATGATTTTCTTAGTGTAATTATGTAACGATTTAGTTTGATTATCACAATAATTCCAAAGTTATTTTTAGCATAAAATTTTGTTCGTGCAAGCACGTTTTAATTTCATTTCTGAAACACAATCCTGTGTACATTTCAAAAGTCATTTTTGCACAATTTGTAAAGTCATTTTTTGTTACTGTATCTCAGTTTGGTTGCCAATGTTCTTCATTAATCATTCGTTTATATTTCGCTATTTTTCTTATTTGTCACTGCTCATGAAGTTTTAGTTTTCTACGCACGCACGAAAAGAAAAGAAAGGAAGTACGCGTACGGGTTTTTTCCTCGGAGGTCGAATTTCAGCGAGGAAGTACGCGTACGCTTGATTCTTGAAACACAAATCTAATTTCAAATGGTAATTAAACTTCGTTCATCACTCGATAAACAGAACTAAATTAATATTCATAAAACAAATTAAAAATTTAATAGGATGTCATGCTTATTTCATAAGATGTACGCGTACTTCTTTTCAAATTGATTTAGTCGTAAGAAATGCACATGTATCAATTGTCAGAAGCGTACAAACTTATCGCAAGTAAGCTAAATACGAAACTATTGTATGATTGTTCCATATTAATGATTTTTAAGAATATTGTGTATTTGTGTTTATTGGAAAAAGGTTTAGATTATATATAGCTACATTTTAATTATAGATTTATATTATTTTACGTGATCTTCACTTTATTTTTATCACGAGAACGCTATAAATTGAATTAGAAAGCATTCACGCGCTAAATATAAGCACCGTCGCGAGTTTAAGAACTAAAATCCAATATAATATATTATCATATGAAAAACTGTAATCTATTTTAATAATTGAATTACAAATTAAAACAACATAGATAAACTTGTATAAAGTATTCTTTAATTCGACTGTTCAACCTTTATCCTACAACAGCAAATGTTCTCCATAAGCATTTTCTAAGTTTCATGACCGTTAGTAAATCTATTCATTTCCTATAACCTACATATTCCAAAGATTCTAAATACATTGGTTTTAATTGTAACTTATACATTAACTAAAGTAGATTGTTCTAATAATAGAAACTTATACTTAGACACTAAACTACACACTGGTAATACCAAGCTTTCATAAAAATGCTTAATCTTTTAGAATTACTTCTAATTTAGACTAGGAAATGACTATTCCAAAAACAAAATGCTTAGAAAATGGTTTAGTTTTCCGATCATGATAAAACACTGTTTCCACGTTTGTAAATCATCTAATGCAGTCAAGTAACCAATTTTTTTATCTCAAGGCATTTATTACGCATTTTCAAACTTGTAAAAATAGTTTAATTTAAAAAAGTTTTTTAAAAAAAGTTGTTTAAAAAAAACTAAAAATGTTGATTCAGCACGTCATATAAAATGACCATAGTTATTAAGCTCCTAATCCACTGCCCACGAGATTCCAAGTGATCCCGTCGACCTAATTTCTCCAGGTTTGGAGATATTACTTTTCAATACATTAGCTATGGTATGAATACAAGAAATGAATTTTTGCTACGTAACAATTTTTTTATATACATATATGTGGTAAAATTAATTAATAATATTAAATAATTAATTAAAAAATCAATAATATGTGTGTAAAAATTGTTCTACGAAGTAAAAATTAATTTCCTGTATTCACACCATAACTAATGAATTAAAAAGTAATATCCCCAAACCTGGAGAAATTTGATCGACGAGATCACTTGGAATCCCGTGGATTAGGAGCTTAATAAATATGGTGATTTTAAATGACGTGCTGGATCAAAAACTTGAGGGTTTTTAAACTGTGAAATTAAAGGTACTAGCAATTATTTATAGTAAAAATATTTTCAGAATAATTGCTTTTGAAATGAAGAATTGTTATGGACTCATATAAATAAGTTTTATTTTTGGGTTCAACGGTGCTGTGCCCCCTTAAATCTTCAGATGAAGATAATTCGTTACTTGTATTTTTAAATAAAATCCAGATTAACATTTTGATACATTTTTATATTCACATTGATGTTTAAATGAATCGAAATCGGGACATCCACCTTATATATTCTTTCTATAAAATGATTGATTATACTTTATATCATAATTGTAAATTACTAATCTTAAATATAATGTGCAATAAGCGATACACAATCATACAAAATCACTAATCAATGACACTACACAACATCCATATCAATTTCAATCACCAAGATTGCATCAAGCACAACATCGAGTCGATACTCATCGCGCCCTCAAACCACTCACTAGATCTATTGCAATCCTCATCCAATCGAGATTAGACGCGCGGAAATGAGCAGAGCCAGCATTTCATAATAATGCGCGGCGAGAAAATCGGAAAAAAACTTCTCTCTCTCTCTCTTCTCTCTCCCTCCCTCCTTCTCTCTCACTCTCTCTCACTCTCTCTCACTCTCTCACTCTCTCTCACTCTCTCACTCTCTCTCTCTCTTACTCTCTCTCTCTCTCTCTTTCTCTCTCTCTCTCTCTCTTTCTCTCTCTCTCTCTCTCTCTCTCTCTCCCTTTCTCTCTCTCTGTCTCTCTTTCTCTTTCTCTCTCTCTCTCACACTCTCTTCCTCTGGTCTCTATATTATTAATGCACTTTAACGACAAGTACACGGGGGAGAGCAAAGAACATTGTCGGATGAACTTTAGGGTATGCACGGCACGAACGACCTCTTATGGCTTCTCTATCTCTCTTTCTCTCTCACTCTCTCCTCCCGATATTGCTGTTTCATCGGAATCGCTAATATTCGCTTCTGTGCGAACGTAGCGAGCGATTCTTCTTGCTCTCCTTGACTTTTATTTTCCAGGATGATAATAACGCGGATCGCTGCGAATACTTTGGATTTGAATGCTTTCGAGCGGAAATTATTTGGTTATCTTGCAAAGAATTTAGAAAAATTCATGGAATCGCGTTGTTTAATTGAACTTACCCTGCAAGCGTAAAAGAATTTACGTTAAAATATGATATATATGCATCTTTATATGTTAAGTATTTTTATTGGATTATCTATGGTTGTTATTTTGTTATATACGAAAACAACAATTTTTACAAAAAATTATTTCTTGGAAACTAATCATGGAATTTCATGTTGTATACATATGATGCTATTTCTAAGTATGTACAATCATTGAAGAGTATGCGAAAAAAACCATAAGGTTTGAAATTACATATTTAATATTACCTTATCCGACTAAAAAATTTTATAGGCGGTCTAAGGACAAAATCATTGATTTCTCAATTCGTTTCGATTTTTAAATGATTTACCGATTTTTTGGTTTTATTTTTTTGAGTTGTTTGGTTAAATAGATATGATAGATAATCTTTTGCGAGTAAAAGTACAGTGTAAAACTGTGAATATCGTACAAATAAAAATTCGATTTTAGTAGGATGTCAGCGTAAATTCGCGAGATTGATGAACTAGCTGTAAACTGTGCCAAAAAGATGAATGTCTTGTCTAAGAATGAGTAAATAAGCAGGAAATAATGAAAGTTCTTGAGGAATATCTAATCATTGTCTACTTTTAAATCTCTTCTTCTGGCTCTTAATTTTTTCTTTCTGTTACTTGTTCTAATTAAAATTATTATCTCTTTTCTTTTGCTCTTTCTTTGACACTTGCGGTTTGGCATCCTATCCATACCATGTACTTTTATTCTCATATACTTCACAGTTATACTTTTTCCTCTATTCATTTCTTCATTTGCTTTTTCCCTAATTTTTCTCTGTACATTCCTTTCTTTCCACATTCTGTTGCGGTCAATGTATATTTTCTTCTATTCCAGACTGCAAAAGCATTTCCTTCACATGATTTTCTCTTTTTCATTTTGTCTGCTGAATTTTACTGGCATTACCTTACCGCTTACGAATAGTTTTGCAAAGTCAACTTTAGTTCTGCTTTTGCTATTTGTTCTCGTTATTTTTTGTTCACAGATAATCCTCGAATAATCACGTTATTCTGTCTATCATTTATATCTTCTTCATCAAAATTTATCTGCAAATTCTTTAGTTGTTATCTACTATTATTCGTAATTTTTCGACTCTTTCTAATTGTTCCGGTTTATAATTTTATCTTTTTCTTACTTAAATACTTTCTTTTCTTCCTTTCTATTTAAGGCTTTCTATTCTTAATGCTATTACTATCTTTGTTTTTCTCCCTTACTTTTTGCAGTATCAATTTCATGATGTTTTTCTTTTCTTCTTGCTTCCTCTATTATTTTTACATGCCTCTCGAGATCCTAAATATGTTTCATAGCAGTGAATAACACTGTCCAAACAATTATCAAATCTACTTATCCATTCTGCTTTATTCGGGTATTCCGATGCACATTCCTGCTTCTATTTCATATCACCAAGCCATTTTTGTATGTCTTTTTGAAACATACTGTATACATCGTCACGTTCTTTTTTATAATTCCAAATTCATTTACTTTTCTTTCTCTTTCTTTTAGCTCTGTTGCACATGTACTGCTTGTTCCTTTTCCTAACATTATTTAATGTCCACATATGTTGTCCGTGAATAACGGCCCGTTATCAGCAATGGGTTATATGCACTATTGAGACTATTACTTTTAATCCCAGATGTCAATGAACACCAATTCTTTTCTGATTCTTCCCTGGTAAATCTATCTAATCTCAAATTATTTTACAGACTTTTTTTTCTTTCCTTTCCTTTAATTACAGTTTTCCGTTGTAACTTATTAATTAATCTTGGTATTATTTACCCTAACAAGACTATCCTTATATTGTCCTTTTAGTCCTGATTAAGGCACTTTTTCTTTGAGCTTGCGTTTCGGTCTTTCGGTCACGAATGCTTAGCAGCCGAAGCCCCTGAAAAAGAAGATACCCATGATTTTCCATGCCGGTCCCAGGTTAATAAGAAACCAACTGACATGATAATGAATGATCCATAAAATCTTAAGTATTTGAACAAAAATTTCATTATGTACAAAGGAAAAACATAAAAAAGTAAATGCTTTTCATTTTTACTACTAATTGGCTGATTAAATCTTGATATTATCACTTATTATACCGAATTTGACCCACATTTTTTAAAGTTTTCCTTCGATTCCCTGCCCGTGTAAAAATGGATTCAAGGTAGGTTTGTGAACCATCATGAATCATTAAGAACGTTCATACATGTTCATGCGAAAATACGCTCAACAATTTTTTGAACTTGTGCATGTTTGTGCAGAATCATGTATTTTTATACATTTGCAAGTATTGTTGTCTGAAACTTGACCGGGGATATATACGCATGGTGATAGACATTCATGTGTTTTTAAGAAAGTTCATGAATGATTATTCACGTAAACGCATGAATGTCTATGATCATGGATATAAACGTGCATAAAAATGCATAAAAATGCATGATTCTGCACAAACATGTTGTAGTTAAAAAAAATTTGAACGTGATTTTGCACGATCATGTTTGAACATTCATGATGACTGATTAGATCTCTATCTGTTATCTATATTATATGTTTATTTAACTAGTTTGTTAAAAGATAATGTAAAAATATTCTCAACAATCAAGAACTTTTATCAATTTACGATATGTTGATGGCAATAATCTGATATATGAATAATAGCTTATAATTGTTTTGTATCTACAGTATAGTACACGTATGTATTATAAAACATTTCCTAAATGCTCATCAAATTCTGTGACTTGGATTAGGGAGACCTCTACTAATAAGAATATTTTACCGCATAATTTTCTTTTAGGAACAATAAGGCTAAATTGACTAGTGATTTTGTTTGACAAAAATAAAGTACTTCTTTTCAATATTTATCTGTTTATTTCAATATTTATGCATGTTTAATAACACAAACCACTTTTTCTATCCGAAAAATATATTTTTTTTAATTTTTCGATATCACACGTCGTACGAGAGAGCGAGATAATTCAACGATTTTATTGCGTAATGACTTGCGACGTGCACTGCACCAGCTTCGCCTTGCCGTACTTTCATTAGAAATCGTACTTATTCTTGACGATGTCGTTTTCGCCGCGCTTCATTCCGCGAACTCGGCGCTTTATTCCTCTCTTCAGCCTCGATTCTCTCGCCGTATGTAACTTCTGGTTGGCTAGAGAAGCTTTAAAATATCTTTTCCTTCTTTATCGGCCTGCATGCTTCATTTCGATATTGAATCGCGTGCTATTGGTATATGGGTAATTCTTGGAAAATGCGATTTCATGTCATCTTTGTGGGTCTTAGAAAATTATTTTAAGATATAAAAGATCTTTAAATCGTCTTTGTAAGAGATATTTTGAGTGACATTTTAATAAAATTACCTTTTCAAATATCTTCTTTTATCAAAATAATTTCTAGAAATGTTTGATGCTAGTAAAATTAAGTTATATTACAATATAGTTTATTAAACTGAGATATAAATCACCCATATTGCCTCGTCTTCAATTGCATTTTAATAGAAGCTCGCTTTAACTTTTAATATTAAATAGCATTACAGTGATAATGGATAGAAAATTTAAAAGAGTTCCATTGTGTAGAGAATTGTTTTTTATATTTTTTTATACTACAAAGTTTTTGTTTTCTAAACAACATAAATGTTATTCAATATTGAAAGTTAAAATGAGACTCTATTAAATTGCCAATGAAGACGAGGCATATGTGCTCACTTTCGCTCTTCATAAATTATCAAAAATAGATGTAAATCTTTAAATTTTATCCTTTTATTGCAGACGAAAATTATCTAGTGTTGCAGTTGATGCCATCGTAACTAATCAAATTAGATAGACTGTTTCTTGGATACTTAAATGTTTAACCATATGCATTGTTAATTAAAGTTATATAATTGAAATATAATCTCTGCCCACTTGTAGATAATCTAAATTTTGATCAATAATTTCAATTGTATCCGGATATATGATCCAAAATAATTTGAAATTCAATTTCGACATATTGAATACAATATGCTGACGATAGATACATTTGCAATAAATTCATATGCATTAGTCATGAATGCAAATTAAGATGAATTGATTAGAATATTTGTTTATTCCATATTTTCATTACTGTTTTGTTAGATATAGATAAAATAAAATTATAAAAAATTATCAATTCCTGCTAGGCAATATGAAATATTATATACTCGACGGAATGTTCTTCTGAGTCGAAAATTTTGTCAGAATCCTTCAATGAGGTTAATGCAAACATGCCTTGAATCCAATGAAGTTACTGTACTTTCAAAAATTCAAACTGTTCCAGTAAGAAAAATTTTCCGTCGAGTGTAAACGATATTTAGAACAAATTATAAAACATTATCAATAATTACTCAAGTTTGTTGGAAATTAAATTAATATAAAAATAATATTAACAAGTTTGATCCTCTCTGCTTCTTCTCTTAGTCCCTTTTCCAAGATCATTGCATTGATTTTATACACTGTATACAATAGAGCTACTTCTCTGTAATTGCTTGATTTTACTTTTCCTTACATCTTAAATATCGAATATATTATTCATTCATTCCATCCATATGTCGTACATCTTCTTACCTTACTAGAATTAACCGATCTCCTAGTTTCTTCATAAATTATGCATATCCAAGCTTTATTCTTAATTACAATTCTCCCTGCGTTCTCTTCTCTTACTTTCTCAAAGAGAAAGATTTGTAACTGTGAAAATTATGAAAAATTAAGTAGACATTATTGGAAGTATTAAGTAGACATAAGTTGTCATAATTTACATTTGATATTTTAAAACATATATTTTATATCATATTTATACTAATACCGTAAATCAAATTAATATTAAGTACTTGTTTTAGAAAATTTCTCATTTGTCTATATGTTCAGTATTTATTTTTTTTATTATTTCTATATTCCTCTATATTTCATCTTCCTTCTCAAAAAATTATTTTCTTTTTCTCCAAATATACCTTTCTTTTTTTCTTCGGTATACTCTGAACTTAATACTTGATTTATGTATTACTTTCTCTGCACAGCTTGTGTCATAAGAGTTTTGTACCTAAACTCCATTGTTTAACCCTCATTTTCTTTAATATTTAATTTACATGCAAGCTATGTATTTATAAGTTCACAGATTACAAATTTGAGGTGGATATTAAAAAATTAAAAATGGCGGATTCAAACTGATTTATTCTTAAAAATTTGTTTGTTTATAGAGCATTGTCAACGAACGAAATTTGATTCTTGATATTTTATATATGTTTATATTAATATTACATTAGTCTTCCGGTTTAAATAGTCAAAAACGTAGGTTAAATTATAACTGATGAAAATAAAGGTGATAACCTGACATTACCGCTGAGCTCTGAACGGTTAAATTTCATGTATTTATTTGTTATTGTGAATCCTATTATCTTTGCAAGCTATTTTATTATTTCTTGTACATCTTCCTTCTTATATTAAGTGTCTTTTAGCTTTCCTCTGTAACTTCTGATACCAACATCTGATCAATCTTCCACCTAAATTTAATCTCCTTCCTCCATGTCTTTTTCTTGGTGACCTTTCTTTCTTACTCCCATTTTTATTGATTCGTTAGCATTTTTCTCTCCATCATTTGTCATGGTTGTCCTATTTGTGCATTTATTATTGTGTCCTTTCATTGTTCTGTTCATCCTGTCGTAGTCATAAAAATTCTTTTTCATCTTCAATTCTTGCGTTAAAGTTAATTGTTACAGCTTCTAGACTGAATGTTAAAATATCGCTTTAATATCTTTTAATGTTTTTATTGTAAGATTTATAAACTATTTTATAGAATTTCAAACATTTTTCTGCATCAGATTTCAATGTAGTTGATATTAAAATATTTATTTTTGTACACAAATTAGTTGATTTAATTTAAATTTGTGAATAAATAAATTAAATAAATTATCAATTCAATAAATAATTATTAATTTCAATTATTAATTCAATAAATTATCAATTCAATAAATAATTATTAATTTCAATTATTAATTCAATAAATTATCAATTCAAAAAATAATTATTAATTTCAATTATTAATTCAATAAATTATCAATTCAAAAAATAATTATTAATTTCAATTATTAATTCAATAAATTATCAATTCAATAAAAAATTATTAATTTCACTTAATATTTCAATAAATTAGCCCAGTTTTCAATGATTACATATAATTATAAGTAAGTGTCGTCAATTTAGTCTTTTAAAATAGTATTTCAATAAAAAAAATAAATTAAACTAATGTAGCAAAACTTTTTTTTGTACACAACAACGAACTAATAAATTCAAGTACACGCTTATAAAACCACACTTGAACTGATAATCATCGATGCAATTAAAGCTCATTGCGAAGGCTTTGCAATCTTCGCGACAGTAAGAGAGAGATAGAGAGGAGGAGGAAAATTCAAATGTCCTGTTGCAGAGAAATGGAAAGCGAGGACTACGGCAGGAAGGAGGTTTCGCTCTTCCTGGGGGACATTCTGCCGATAAATCCGAAGAATTACGATAAGCACAGGGCGCCCAAGTACCTGGGACAGCCGACCATCGTTTACTTCCACGTCACCGTTCTCAGCATCGACTCCATCAACGAAGAGTCCATGGTACGACTTTCTTCATTTTTAGATGATCGCTTCTAACAGCATATTGAAGATGAGATTTTTGTAAATATTATATATAAATATAATCACTACGACGTTTGTCTTGTACACCGTTTATCAGGAATTTGAATTGTTATAATAACTATATTTAGGGGAGAGTAGCACACATTGGGTAGAATATTTTCAAATATTTGCTAATATTCGAGATGGACTAATTGTAATAATTATTGAGGCCTTTCACTCTTGTCCACGTGTCGTAAGGTCCTAACAAACATAATCCTAACGAGACTTACTTATTCGCTTTATTGAGGAAATAATTGGAGATTATCAGTGTGGATTCCGACGTGACAGGTCTACGAGCAATTAGATGTTTACGGTAAAACAATTATTATTATTATTAGTAAAAAAATGGGTATGCTGTGAAACTTCAAATCAATTATTCATAGATTTTAAGAAAGCATACTATTCTATAAGCGAACTACAATGTACAATATTTGAAACCTCCTGGTAATACGGAAAAGAACGAGTAAAGTTAATTCAGATTTATTTAAATAGCATCATGGGAACAGTCCACGTAGCGGTAATACAACTGAATTTTCCCCAATTCACGATGTCTTGATGCGCTTTCTCCAATTATTTGAAACTTAGCATTAAAATTCGTAGTGAGACATTTACAAGTCAGCAAATTAGGAGTGACGCTAAATGGTAAAACATAAATCTTGGGATATGCAGATGATTTAGATTTGGTAGGAGACGATAGGGAAGTCAATAGTGGGGAATGCGGAAATTCCGTTATAAGCTGCTGAAGAATATAATAGCTTGGAAGTAAGCGAATAGAAGACTAATTCATGGTTAATGATAGATTAGGTGCTGGTGAAGAAGAAGGAAATCTTAAGGTTGGCAATTTCACATCATAAACAATAAGAATGTGATAAGGAGCTATTCACAAATTACGTCACACAGTTTTTAAGATATCTTGATCCCCCACCCCTGCCCCCTAGTAACGCCTTTTTACTGATTTTCATATGATGTTAGGACACCATCACATTAACAACGACCCCCCTCCTCCTCAAAGCATGACGTAATTTATGAATGACCCCTAATAAAGAATATTAGATAAAGGATGAAATAAGAATTTGCGAAACGATAGTAACCATAATGAAAAGATGAATTTTAAATATAATAATTTAGATCATATCTGTATCATAAAAGAATTTATCGAAATGTGTTAAAAACTAGCTCAAATTTTGCTTCATTATGTTGTTTACATATCAGTTAATAATTTTAACGGTTTTTATTGCTTTGTTTATTCTGTTTGATAAGAAATTAAGATTATCCATTGTGGACCACTCTCCCGATTCACAAGAATCTCATCTACACTATGCTGACAAAAGCAATCATCTAAGTTTATCAATAAGTAACCGCCATAGCTTTTTGATGTAGACTACATCTTATGGCTGGCGTGTAAAAAAATGTGGGGAAAAATAGGTAACAAAATGAGGGGAAAAGCTGAGGAGAAATATATAACTCGGTAAGGGGAAGGAAGGCCACACTCTTTAGCTTCTCTCCCACTCCGCCTACTGTTCTAAAAATAGCGCGCGTGTTAAAGCTCCAGCTCCTTCCAGCTTGCAGCTCGCTCTCCCTCCACTGCCCTAATGTTGCAAATACGTCTCGCTCCTCAAAATATATAAATATACTGCAGCTCCGCGCACAGATTCGGTGTATGCACACAGCTCCGCGCAGAGATACAGCCACAGTCCACACATCGTTTTTTCGATATTTCTTAGTGAATGTGACAAACAGAATAACGTAACTTTAAACAAAAGTAACTTTCACGGTGAATAATTCAATCTTGTGTGTAAAAAAGAAGCGCGCATTCGTATTACATACATATATCCTCACATTAAGAGGTTCCGAAAGTCAATTAAGAATTCAAATTTCCCGCCTTGATTTTTACCGACCGTGTAGTGAATAATTATTTGTATTTATAAAAACTAGCCCTTCATTGAGCAATAATGGAACTATGTACGATGTTTCAGACGCTAAAAACTATGGCACCCTAATAAATTATTGGAATGTAATTTTATAAAATTTGATACTAATCATTTGGTACGGTGCCGTTGTTTTTAACGTTTCAAACTTCATACAAGGTCCATAATTGCTCAATGGGGGGCTAGCGATTTTGGGTTTTAGCTAAATAAATGTAATTTGTTTTTTAAAGTAAATAATCTATGGTTCAATCGATAATTCAGGGAATTTACTTTCGAACCCTCTTAAAGATCAATGCATTCTACATTAACAGCGCATCCCGAGACGCACACATTCTTTGTTAATATGAATTTTTGTATAAACCTCCAGACGCAATATTCAATAAACTACTGCATCAAACCATAAAAGTTTGAAAGATTTTCATCATTTCTTCGTACAGTGCAGATCGATTAAAATCAAGTTTTGATCGAAACATGAAAAGTTTCATTGAATAAGAAATAGAATTGTAAAGAACGGTACTAACAAAGTTGTAATGTATTTTGTTACAAAAACAGACTTACGTGGCGGACATATTTCTCGCGCAAAGCTGGCGGGACTCGCGACTGAGGCTGCCGGAAAACATGTCAGAGGAGTACCGGATCCTGGACGTCGACTGGCTGCACAACATTTGGAGGCCTGACTGCTTCTTCAAAAACGCGAAGAAAGTCACATTCCACGAGATGTCGATACCCAATCACTACCTCTGGCTCTATCACGATAAGACTCTACTCTATATGTCCAAGTAAGTTATTAGGTACGGTAGAACGGGTCATGTCGATCACTTAAGGAGTTATTGTTATAAATAGAAAGATATTAGATTGATAAAGCATTCCTTAGCTTTTTTAACGATTAAGAATAAGTTCGAACCTTTATCTTTTTAATTTTAATAGTTTAAAATGACAGAATTACATAAATCTAGTACTCATGTATCATAATAAAAAAAAATCGTTTTTTCAACATTAATTGTACAAAGCGGGTCACTTCCGATCACTTAGACAAAACGAGAAAAAAAAATCAAATATCCCTTATCTTTATATCTCACTTAAAACCTCCAATAACTAAATTGAATGATTGTAAAAATGGTTTTAACGCAAACTTTTCTTATAAGAAAAGTAACTACAACCTATCGATGTGAATATCTTTATAGAATTCTTTTATATATTTGGTTTTTAGCATTTTTTAAGTTGAAAGATACATTATAAAGAATAGGTTAGAGGCACTAGTAGACATTTATTATTATAGTAGATATTTTATTTTAAAAAATAAACCCGTAGACAAAATATCGCTAGTTTAATAGTTTTTTTAATGATCTATGCGATTTAAATATTTAATTGTGGCGTTAAAATAGTTTAAAAACCATTAAATAATAATTTGTTTTGATATATCTTTTTCGATATGTACTTATAGGTGGCCGACTGCTAGAATTTTTTTAATTCTTGACGAATTTTAGTGGTCGGCCAAGCCTGATCGACAACAAATGTTCAAAGTCACTTTTAATTATAATGATCAATACGATTACTTAATATTTAATTTCATTCATTTAATATTTATTCAATCTTCTATAGCTAAACTTAAATCATAGAACTATTAGAAAGAATAAACAATGTTTTTAAAGCTTGATGTATCGTCTTAAATTGTCCTGGCCGAGTACTAGATTCCGGTGGCCGACTACTAGCGCTTTCGTCATATTTTATTAAAACACATATTATATTACCTGTATATATTTTAAGCAAAAATAAACATTTTATCAAAAACTAGAATACATTTGAAGTGTAATAGAACCGGTAATTTATAAACAAAGATGATTCCGAATTCTTTACAATAGCTTGAACACAAGTGTTTCCCTTAGATGGCCGACTACTAGTACCTCTGCCCTATAAAAATATTTTTACCATTCAATAAACTTAATATATCTCATAATTATGTGATCGGTTTGACCCACCCGTTCGGTTTGACCCCATTCTCACCTACTAAATACGTATATATTAAATACGCTAACCATGGGTTGACTGTTTTGGCCAAAATATTTATTGAAAAATAAATTAACTTCAAATGGATATGATACTCTTTAGTAGAACTAATTTACTCTTCTTAACACGTGCATGTAATAGGCACTTTTTCGTGCATCTAAATCTAATTTCAAGATGCCCATTTCGAACGTGTTTGAAGAAACTGTGGAGTAATGAATACATTACGGCTCTAGGGCAGTAATACCCATTACTCACCTACAAACCGTGGAGTAATGGATTACTGCCCTAGGGCAGTAATGGATTCATTACTCCATTGTTTGTAGGTGAGTAATGGATTCATTACTCCACAGGTTCAAAACTTTTCAAAAAAATGTTCAAAATTGTTAAAATTGTCAAAATTACAAAGAATTTTAGAAATTTTGGAAATTTTTAAAAATTTTGAAATATTTTAAAAATTTTGGAAAATATTGAAAATTTTGGAAAATATTGAAAATTCTGGAAAATTTTGAAAATTTTGACCCCATTCTCCTAGTAGCACAATATACTATATAAAATACTATTATCTTTTAATATTAGATTTATTAACTTTCATATAACCTTTACTTGTTAGTGCCATATGTGTTCTGGACGGTACATCAATATTTTTCAATTTCCTAAGATTTCTACATAATAAACTCGAATTTTAGCAGTATAGATAATCCATCAGATCAAAGAAGGCCATTTCCGATTTCGTAATAAGGCCTAAATCATTTTTGGTCAGATAGAACCCAAGAAAAATCGAACCATTGAAATAAACTTTTATTGTACAAATCCTCTAGTTAAAGGCTGAAGCACATATCTAAATGATTTTCTGAAGTTTTTTAAACTTTTTAAGTGTCTTGAATTTTATGGGTTTTAATATAAAAACAAGTTATCGACTACTGACTACAGGTTATCAACTAGTGAATTATTTACCCAGAATTATAATCTAAAACTAAGTAAAAATAAATATCTTGACTTATTGGTTAATCTCTTTTCCAGATTAACGTTAGTGCTGTCATGCGCCATGAAATTCGAATCTTATCCACACGATACTCAAATATGCTCAATGATGATTGAGAGTCGTAAGTAAAAGTGTAAATTCTAACTATAATTTGTATTGATACCTAATTCATCTAATGATTGATATTTCATGTATAAGAATCTTGAAGTAACCTGATCATTTATAAAACGCTTTTAAACAACTATAAGAAAGAAAACATCAACATAAAATGTCAGGTGAAAAATCAACTGATAAATCACCTAATGTTTCAACGGGATATATAATCACCTAATTTACCAATTAATTAATTATATAAACCTTCCTTGCGATAATAAGGTTTCTGTAAATGTTAAAAATCGTTCAGACAATTCAAATAGTATACGAGATGTTACACATCATGCGAAAACATCAGGCGATTTATCAATTCATTTTCTCAGCAAAGCAGATACCGTCCATTTTGATAAATATTCTTACTAGAGACGTTTTCAATCAAATGAAAAATTCTACACTGTAGCATTATAATTTGTACAAGAACACGTAAAAATTAACGGCGAAAAAAATTGCAGTGTCGCACACGACGCAGGATCTGGTGTTCATCTGGAACGTGACGGATCCGCTGGTCGTGAATCCGGAGATCGAGCTGCCGCAGCTCGACATAGCCAACAACTACACGACCGACTGCACGATCGAGTACTCGACGGGCAACTTCACCTGCATCCAGATCGTCTTCAATCTGCGCCGGCGCCTCGGCTATCACCTCTTTCACACCTACATACCCTCGGCCCTCATCGTCGTCATGTCCTGGATCGCGTTCTGGATCAAACCCGAGGCGATACCCGCGCGCGTCACCCTCGGCGTCACCTCTCTTCTCACCCTAGGTATAGATATTCAAATAATGATAATCAACTTGCTTTATTCGAGTAGTTAATTGGTTTATTGTACGAATTTTTATTCAATCCTTTAGTATCTGATGCGTCACTGGAGTCTCATAGCTTTTTCGTTTAGATTTTGTTATATGAAATATCATGGATTTTCTTAAAACTAAATGTATGCGTATAGATTACTTAGATTGCAAAAAGTCTAATCATTTTCATAAACTAAGAAAATAGATAGAAAATATTATTAAAAATATTTTTTACAAACTTTTGTATCTAATTGGAAAATGCTGTGACTATTGCCGTTAAAATAGAACGATTTTTTTAACGAAAAATGGGGTCCCGACTAAAAGGGTTTTTAATTTCTTCAATACAAAATAATGATACCATAAGTGAGAACAAGCATAAGTTAGCTTGCTAAATAAAATAATCATTTAATAAGGTTTCAAAACTCTACTGGGTGTGATATATTAGTTAACAAAATTTTCAAATGTTTAGCTTCCAAAGAAAATTCTTAAACATATACGTTCACTGTTCAAATTTAATTCAGTCATGACCCCTTTAAGCCAACTCAATGGAACCTTACGTTATGCAAAAAAAGCAATACTGCTGACACCGCAGCTCAAAATGAAGAAATTGGCTAAGCTCTAAATATTAACATCATCTTCCCAGTTTCAACCCATTGCCCCTTCTCCCTTCAAAAAGCTCTACAACAACCTCGCAAATGAGAATTCAGTACCTAAACGACGCCTGTCCGCAAAAACACGTACACACCTAGCATGAAAAAAGAAAAAGAAAATACGGGTCTCGTGTGTAAATCCGGCGTTGTGTGCAGTGCACGTATACGAATCGAATCGCGTGAGAGACACCGGCGCGGGGCGCGCACGGAGTATAGGAGCGCGCGCGGGGACACGTTGCAGGGAAGCCGTACAGCGGGCCTTGCATAGCCGATATACAGCCGAGCGGCATAGAGAACCGCGAGAGGCCGTCGCGTATAGTAGCCGCCGCCGCCGCTGTACGTTCAGATTCGATTCCGATGGAAAGGCAAAGTGTGAGAGAGAGAGGGAGGGAGGTGGGAGGGTGATTGTTTACGCCAGGGTGACGAGCGCGTTTTCTGATCAATGGTCTTGTGTTTTCTTTTTCTTTTTTTTTTCTATAGGGATAGTTTGTACTGCTGGGTTAAATCTTCAACGTGAACGCAAATGTTTCAAGTTAATTAAGAATTGAATTTATTGAGCTCTATTAGCCGATGACTTTTATGCTATTTCGCTTTTACTGCAGGTATCGTGATGTGTCTTGTTACAGTCCCGAAAACCACGCGTAAATTAGTTGAGATAGGGAAAGTCTTACAAAAAAATTTTATACAAAGAATTAATTAAAAAAATACGTAATTATACGTATTAATGAAAATACGTTTTGATTCAAGCCATGGCGGCACCCTCGAAGGAACTCATGAAACCAACTCCATCGTTTAAAGTTTGTTTTAATATGAATTTAAAATAAAATTCGACCTCCTTAAATTTCTATAAATTTTCAGTTTTCTTTGTAATTTTTTAATTTATTCTTTATATTTTAACCTAAATAAATTGTACCTTTGCAGTTATTTTTGACCAGTGATTTAAATGATAATACTAAGTAATATGAACGTTTTAGTCATTGGTTTCTTTTGTCGATTTGCGTAAGCAAATGCCATTTTTGACACACCTCAAACTAAAAGTATTTTTTCTGACAAAAGATACTAAGCTAATAAGGGGAGACCATGGAGTGCGGGTCTTGGATTATGATGAAACTTTGGGAATCGACTTTTGGAACGTAAAATCGAAGCACAGTACCCGTAGTTTTATCCAATGGGTCTTTAAATCTGAGATAGTACCAAAAAATATTAGCTTGCTCATATGGGCAATGCTAAAAATCAAATATATATAGATATACTATCAACGTTAATGAAATAGGCCGTATCTACCCTACAGGCCCATTGGATAAAACCACGAGTATTGGGCTTCATTTATTGGTATCAGAAAACGATCCCTAAAGTTTCATCAAAATCGATGACTTGGACTCTGTGGTATCTCCTTGTAAGTGCACCTTCATTATTATACAATGTTCTAATGTACTGAAGATGTTAATGCCGAAGTTTGAATGTAATTCGACAGTTAAAACTCGTAAAATGATTAAAATTGTGTTAGATGACCAAAACCGGAGTCCTGGCACAAAAAGTACATTTACCCTACGCCTCCAAATTCGATAAAATTGGTTTAAAAAATAAAGATTTTCAAATTAATCCAGACGATAAACGATTCGATGGTGACACTTTCCATTGGATATTTACAATCCACGTAATAAAGAGATTTAAGGTGTGAAATTGCTTTATAGGAATGATAACAAAAGTTACACGCGTTAGAATCTAAAAAAAAGTAGTCTACTATTGTGATCTCCCCTTTACGCTGACAATTTATCGAAATATCGTAAAATGATTCACTCAACGTCGTTTGCATTGCAGCAACGCAGAATACGCAGTCGCAGCAGTCACTGCCGCCCGTCTCCTACGTCAAGGCCATCGACGTGTGGATGTCGTCGTGCAGCGTCTTCGTCTTCCTCTCGCTCATGGAATTCGCCGTAGTCAACAATTACATGGGCCCGGTCGCCACAAAGGCCATGAAGGGATACTCGGACGAGGATCTCCGCGAAGCCATCGATGAATTCAAGGTATAATGCCGTGGCCGGGAATTTCAATCCTTCCACTCGCTTTCCTCCCCCCTCCTTTCCTTACCTGCTTTCACGAGGTTCTCAAAGGTCAAAATAGCGAATTAAGGGGTCAACAATGGGTTGAATAGAAATAAATGTTTGGAGCCTCACTGAAAATATTCTTCTTAAGCTATATTAATTAATTCTTTTTTAGGCAAAGTGTAATACTTTGTTTTTAGGTGAGTGAATCCAATATGGCTCACTAAAGCTATGAGTGTTTACTGTAAATAGTTGATATATTCAAAGAATTTTATTCGGGCCGGTTTTTATTTGAAAATATGCTTATAGAGCAATTTTATAGTGATTTGAATATAAACAACTTGTAGGATATATTGAGTTCTACGTATACCCAATATAGTCCGTTATTATTTTGCATTGCTTAATCTCTAATGAAAAGCAAATGTATGTATCGCAGAGGGTTAAATATAATGAAATAATCTTTTGTAACAAATATATATTTTTTGTCCTCAAAAAGCTTAAAAATTGTATAAGGATGATCATCAGATGTATTAGGTAGAATGAATGTGTAGACACATCTTATACAAGAATAACCTAAAATTGGTATTGACTGTGTTAAGCGTCTAATATTTAGACTTAAACCTAATATTTTTAATTATTTTAAAATGTTTGCCGATCAGTCTGAGATCATATGCGTTTTTTTCAAGTTAGAACCTTAATTTTTCTAATCCAGAGTACTGTGAGCTAAGTTAGTAAGATAATGACCGTAATTGAATCTGTACATGTTCACATCACAAAGCATCATACAAAAAAATATTTGCATGCCTACTTTGAAAAAAAAATCAGCAAAGACTTGTACATTCATGTTCATTTTCAGGATTTAACTCGGTCTTAAATCCTTAAATTGAGATTGAGCAGATTTTCGTAGAGTAATATTGGAAAAAACCTCTGATAACTTTGGCAGAATAATGCTTTCTAAAATAAGAGTTGAGGTTAAATTCTGGCGTATTTCGGGTAAAATATAAAAACTTATTTTATTATATTAAGTTTGCATTCATATACTATTCAGAAACTTTTACATGGATTCGAAAAATCAGAATTTTATGAGACATTCAGCAGTAAAAATTTGAAAAATTGATTTTTTCATATTTTCCATTTCATACTGAAAGAAAGTTTTTAAATGCTTAAGATTCTATGACTTATTGATGTTTCATCTAAAACTGTATGGATATCCATGAGTATCCTCCTCTTCGTAATTTTAGTATAAAATATTTAACAGTATTTAACAGTATTTTTATTTTAAAAGAAAATTCAATTAACATAAGTTTGTTCATTTCTTTAACAATATCTTTATTTTAAAAAATCACTATTGGTGAGCAATCTCATGTGCATTCTTTGATAAATTACAGTGACCTACAATGTATGTGTGAAGATAACTATCAATATTAAATATTAAATTGTGATTTGCCTAAATATGAAAATTTGTGGACGTGGATGAACATGATCAATAGTTACATATTGAAATCACAAGACATAAAATTGAAAAATGGAAAGAATTTAAAAACACTTTTTTATTATCTTTTATTAAAAAATACAACAAATCAACCTATTTTAAAATATTTTTACATTCATTTTACAATAGACAATAAATCTTTTACAACTTCGACGTCAGCTGTGATCAAGTATTTTATCGGACTATTTATTTTAAAAATAAATTTGTAAATTATATTGATAACAATATCCCACAACAATGATCAACATTTTTAAATCTATGTACTACTTATATTTTAAATTTCAATTTGTGCGACCACAGTAGTGCAGTCTAAAGCCTCAGATCAACAAATCACAAAAATAGAGAAATTGTACGCTACAGCGCGTGGTTCGTGTATAATTCGCTATTCGTCCGAATTTTCCACAGGCGCATGCGATCGCGCGCGAGTTAAATAGGTGAGTAAACTCCGAGCGAGCAAATAATTAAATGCTCTGGCGAGCTTCCGATTGCAAATAAGCTCGCATTATTCGTTGATTCGCTCGCTGTAGCATATCGAGCGTGCATGCAGTTTTTCTATTGAGTATTCCCTTCGATTAATTCTTATTGTACTTGTTAATGGGTTACCAGAGACTTAGTCATTTGTAATGCCAATCTGCTTTCTTTGTTTGAAATACCGCTTGATAAGCTCGATATAGCTCAAACCTTGGATAAAAAGATAAATCCGAATAATCCGACGAACAACATGAATATTCAATATGTAATATTCAATAGCATTTATCCTAAATAAAAGAATGGGATGGACACGAATCCATATTAATGTGCCATTAAGAGAATTTTTGCTTTAATAAAATTTGTTTGTTTTGAAAATGGCTTCTTACTCAAAACTGACCTACGATACATCATTTTCATTTCTCTAACCTTTTCAAATATTTGCTATTCTTTTTTTTGTAAATTACTTTTTTTATTCGTTAGGAGAGAGACCACTACTTCTCTCAATGCATTTTTCATTCTACCCTTTGAAACACATATTTACTTAATTTTTAATTTACATTGCAAAATTATACAAGAATTGGAGACTTTGTGCTTATACCCCTTTAGAAGAAAAGAAAATCCACATATTTCACCACTATTGCTTCGTATTCAGAGTTCGAAAAGTGCTTAAGGAATAATCCGCTTAGCCGATTTTCGAGGTGACCAAAGTTATTTATCTACCCAACAAAATACTAGTTATTTATGCAATACTAAAAATTTTTAATTGTTATCACAATAGATGTAAATGATTTATAATAAACATATAATCTCATATAACTTTTACATACATACAAATAATTAATTTAAACCTTTAAATTCTGAAAACAAAATTGTTTCTTTAAAAACGTTTAATCAAGGAACCAATTCCAATTTTTTTATCTTATTTTTCATCTAAATAGTCAAAAGTTATAGCAAATAAATCTATGAATATATAGGATTACACAGCTCTCGTCTATTTCTGAGAATAATATAGTTATTAAAGAATAGGTGATAAAAATAGATAATTTTACTTTTTTAATACTCAAAAAATTAAGAAGAATTGTAATCTTTTTCTGTCAGAATAAATTAAATAATGTATTTTAGATACTATTTTATTGGTTTGATTTTGATTCTGCATTGAGTGGGTAAAAGGGTGTCTAAATATGAAAATTTGAAAAAATGTTAATTGTGTATTTTTGTCTAAATATAACAAAAATGTTCTTTTTTATACTTAATTATATTACATGCATTACAAGGAAGTTAAAAATTCACGAAAAGGAAAAAATGACATAATCTAACCCATTGCTGCCCATTGTCTTAATTGATGACATAATATATATTTTTTATATTTTGATTCTTTTCACCTAAACATTTTTTTTACATTCTTTGTATATATATTCATGTCTATGGCCTAAAAAATCTAAAATTTATTGAGTTTGATAAAAATAAAGATGATTTTAAGTTGTAAAAAAAGTTGTTAAAAATCATTACTTTTATTAATATTCTTTATACTGCTTTGTTGACTAGCTCCTGAATTATAGGTATACATCGAAACTAAAGTTAGTTTGATATTTTTTCTTCAGTGTCTTCTTATAAGGAGAGTATAATGCGTTCAGAAAACAAATTTTGACGAGGTATTATAATTATTTATAAAAGATCGTATTACTTTGCTTAAACTCAACCAATTGATACGAGACTTAGCTCATTTTTCTGAGAAAGGTCTGTAGTACCCAGAAATAATAATGTAGCATGTTATCTGATCATGACAAAGATAGACAATCGAATGAGAAGATTAACTGTACTACATTATTAGTTACAGCTCCTACTAAATGAAACAGTCAGCCTAACAAAGACCTATTACATCAATCTGTTTTTCTTTTTAAGACAATAAATACAAAAAATTAATCAGAATTTATCAATGAATTAATTTATCATTATTGAACAGACGCCGATGAGGTCGGAGTCGGAGAGGAGCAGGAGCCCGGTGCGTCCGCCCACGGTCCAGTACGACACGTGCTGTGAGGGTCGCGCCACCGCCATCTACATCGACAAGGTATCGCGCTTCCTCTTCCCCTTCGCCTTCTTCATCCTCAACGTCGTCTACTGGAGCACCTTCCTCTGAATTCGCTCTCTCTCTCTCTGCTCGCAATTGTTTTTTTTTCATCTTGCACCGACGAAGAGACGATTGTACGATAAACGACGATGTATGGGGCAAAATGAGACTTGGGGGTAAAGTGAGAGACATTTCTTTTTATTACATAATGTATGGGCATAAGTGGTCTTACCCAGGTAGCGAATTGTAGGACCGATCTCCGCCACCAAAAAATCAGGAAATACATTTTCTAAAATGTTTTTAAAAAATTCAGACTAACAAGGATTCGAATCTACGCCCTTGAGCTCTTTTTATAATATAATTAAATATAATTAATTTAATATTTTTCAAATAGTTGCCTGTTTGACTAGCATTCTGCGCTACAACCTCTTTAATAATTTTATGTCTGCAATTCAATTTTTCGAACGTTCTTGTTTTGAAAGGAATTTTACTTCAATATTCTGTAACAACGTCTTTACAACATTCTAAAATTAATTTTAATCGTACTTTTGTATTGCTAAGTGCAGTTTTCTAAATATATATTTATCATCAAAAATGGTATTTTATATTAATAATCGAATTAGAATGGATGCACTTTGCCTTGCATAAGAAAGTGAGGTTAGATTTTAGTTGAAACAAATATTTTACCTAATATGTTCATTAAAGATATGGCCTAAATAGTTCTCATACTAGCAAAGTAGCCTAAAGAATGTATAAAAAGAAGTTCTGTGTAATTTTATAAAAAATAGTAGGATTTCGAAATCAAAATTCGTTTGAAAGCTCACTTTACCTCGGTCTCCTCTACTACTGTTATGCGCATGAGTAAACTTTAAGGAGTAGGAATTCACTATGACAGCTACGCTACCACTGTACATATATAACTATGTATATTCAATATAAGAAAAAAAAAGGAGTTCGTTCTTTCCTTTTTTATGCGGTTTCGATCGTGAGGGTATTCTTACTCGAGCGATCGTTCATATGTATCAATTTGAATTGCTGCTTTGGTTTTTGGTTTTCACGGTAAGGCGTGACTTTTTTGTTTTTCAGCGAAAGGTTATAATGTAACTGTCAATACAACTATATTTATAGTTTTTTAAGGCCTTTTAACACTTACTATTATAATGTTGAATTTATCAAGGGATTTCAAATGTTCATATCATGTTGCGTATACAATAATGTCATATGTTTAAGGAAAGAAAGCCTGTAAAGTGAAAACATTTTTTCAAAGGAATAAAAAAAACGATAATATAGAAAAAGATTTTACTATCATTCATTTGGATATTTGGTAACATATTGTAGATAAATCATAGTTTATTTAGGAATCCTAAAAATGTAAGCTTAAGACAACAAATGTTTCCATAAAAAAGTTGAAAAACGTCAAAATAAAAGAGAGCTCGTAAAAAGTAGCTTGTGAAAGGTTGCACTGTAAATCGTGGAAAGAACGTTTTGATTTTTCTGCGTTAAAATAAAAAAAGTAGGAAAAAATGCGATTTATGAAGGTCAACTCGAAGTACGAAGTTTCATTTTTTCTTTCGCGACTTTTCTTTGATTAAAATATTATTTGTAATAATAAAATTAATTCTTTAAATAACAATCGTTCCTTCTGCAAATATTTTAAAATCTATTAATTCCTATAATTGTTGTAAATATATTTCTGTAGAAAAAAAATATTTATAAGAAATAATAAAAAATTTTGAGTTTTTATGAAAGTAAAAAATAAAATTCAGGTACTCCATTATAACTATATTTTTAATCTGTGCTTAATATTTTTGCTTTTAATATTTTGATGTCTATGTACTTAAAAATTCATAAAATTATTTTCAATATGCATTGCTCTTATTTCTTGTATCATTTATAACTTTTAACCACTATTTATGCACATTTTATTATACACTATTATCATAACTATTTTTTATTATAGTTCTTTTTATTAAAACTATTTATAATTACGCTTATACAATAATTATTCAAGAATTGTGGTGTAACGAAATTTTGGAAATATTGGTCTTTCGTACATGAAAATAATTTCAATTCTGTAATTGCTCTTTAAAATTAGAAATTAAGAAAAAATTAAAAAAAACATATCGAATCTTACCTGTTTTGGCTGTTACTACTGCACCGGCGCCAATCAAGGAACATTCTTCGGGAAGCCGGAAAGTGAAAGGATCAGAGAAACAAGCGCAAGGAAACGTGAATAAAGACAGTACTTTATTTTGTCATTATTTCATTCATATATTCATCTCATTGGTTCATATATGCATTAATAATAAATATACTTTTTTTTTCTTGTTTTGTGATTTTGAGTTCGTCGATTAAATCCGAATTATTCCTTGTTTTACAATCGCACGCTTCGCCTCTCTTGAAAGTGTGTGCTAGACTCACTGAGCCTCTTCTCTCTCTTTCTCTCTCTCCCAGCAATGATCGATCCACGATCGACTTATACAATTTTCTCTCTCTCTCTCTCTCTCTCTCTCTCACACACACTCTTTCAATCTTTTATTTTTGGTATGCTCTTACGTGGTTCGCATTTACAACATAATAAATATCAACAAACGCAACTTCGCTCACTACATTTTCCGTCGTCGCGCTTCAAAAGTTTTCGAGTTTTCTTGCGCAATGCTCGTCGTCGCCTTCCTTTTCCTTATATCTTTCAATTTGTCACAAAACCAATCCGCTCGTGGACCAGAATTTCCATTCTCTCTCTTTCTCCTCCTATACATATATAGAAGTTTTTCGTTCTCTCTGTGGGAATTTCATATTCATTCGACGAGTTCAGCCGAAAATCGACGCGATTCATACGTCGCTTTTTTTTGTTGTTCTCTCATATCGATATCTCGAACGCGCTATAATTTTTTGACGCCTCGGTCCCCGTCTCGCGAACTTCTCGGAGCTTTTCAAGTCCCGAGGATACTATTGTTACGTGTACAGTTGCTGCACACAGTTATTGCCTCGCTCTCCACGGAACAACGAAAAATCGAGCATGGATCATTTCTGGACGCGATTGTATAATACACTCACAGAAACGTTCTAATTGAGTCTAGATGACTTTTTACTCCATCGAAATTCTTTGGATTTGAATCGAAATTCATGTAGACTCTTTAAAAATATTTTAAATTCTAGAGATTACTTTTCTTCTGACTCTTAACGCGCTTCACCTTGACGCAAGAGGAACAATTTTCGTACCAGAATACTTTGCTACTATACAGACTCATATCGCTCAATAAAAGTAATCCTTTTTGGTCAAAAGGTATTATTAAGTAATATTAATATTAAAAGATGAATCTGCTTGAAACAAGTGTTTCTGGAGCGAAAATGATCCTCGTATTTGAGTCTAATAGATTGCATCTAGATTCGAAAGAACTTTTCACGATTCAAATAATCTATTCTGTGAGTGTACACGGTTAATCTTTGCTTCACGCGACCGAATAAGGAAGTACGCGTTTTGCTCTCTCGAATTTCCCGCCAAAATTCGTCTCTCTCATCGTTTTCGCGCTCCAATCGCCCGTCGATAGTCGCGCGAGCAACGCTTCTCTGCTCTATCTTTATCGTTTTTGTTTGTTTCGCTCTCGCGCCCACGCGTCGCTTCGCGTGTATCTGTATCTTCGAAAATATATAGATTTTCTCGTATTTTTTTTTGGTCCGAAGCCGCGAATGCAGCAACGGCCGATTGCGGCGAAAAGTCGCGGCGGAAATCATGCACGGAAAAAAGAGAAAATGTGGAAAAGGATATATTCTCTCTCATTCTTTCTCTACCTTTAGTATATTTCTGTTTTAAATTATAGATACATAACGACGTTCGCACTCACGCATTTTCGTAGTCTGTCTTTCACACTTATTTTTGTATCGCATTCACGCACTCTTCGATAAATTATAGGTCTTTTATAGAGGATTTTTTCTGCAATTTTATTTTCTCTTCTGCTCTAAGGCTACGGCGCACCACGTGCACGATCTGCATCGCGTCGTCTTTCCTCCGCGATGACTTTTTTTTCTTTTGTTTATTTATTATTCCCTCCTCTGTCATCTCTCTTTTATACTCTTTTTTAATAATACTCGCTAAAATCTGTGTATCTGTATATACGCGCTTCATATACTTCGTCGTTATCTCTCGTTTCGTCGTCGACGTTCTGCTTTTTTTTCTCTCTTTCTCTCGCTATAATCTACACAAAACGCTGCTTTTTAATTCGTCAGTTTAATTCTCTGGTAATATTACTAATTTTTCTTCTTCTTTTGTATGCGTGTGACTGTGTACGTGTGTATTCGTTTGTTATTCGTGAGTATAAAAAGAAAAAAAAATGGAAATCAATTCAAAATACGTGTGAAGCTTGATAAGAATCGTTTATTGTCAACGAAAGTGTTTCTGTTGCACAGAGTAGCCGAGAAACGAACGATTCGTACGAACGAAGAAAAAATGTTGAAACTGAATTCGTTTTTTTTTGTTTCGTGTTTATTTTATTTATTTACAGATTCTACAGCGACAACACGACGCTTCGCCTGTACATAAATTGCGTACAGTCGCGCTGTCTCCAATTCTCGATTCGTAGCAATTTATTTACGTTTCGCCCTCCGAATCTGCGTGTTTATAATACGTGTGTTTTTTTGTGTACATGTGTCTCATGCCTCTCGGAACGCGTCGCGAAGCGTTTTAACAAAAGAGCGCGATACCCGCACTCACAAAGTCTCCCGTATACGCCACGATATATAATTCATTTGTCTTCTTTTCTTCATTAATTAATTTACTTAATTTAAATATTTCTTTTTCGTTCACCTAAAGTTTTATCGTTTACTTTAAGAAACGCAATTCAAATTGTGTATGTGTGTGTATTCATTATCATTAGTATTATTATAGTAATAATTATTATTCATCTTTCACCTTCACTCGTACGTGTGATGAGCATTTCTCCTGTATTCGTTATATATATTGTTTTGTTTCCTCCGTATTTTTGCTCACTGTGCATCCCTTCGCTTGTTGCCATTTATAGCCGGTGACTTTGGTCCTATTTGTTTACCTTTCTGCCCTCGTTATTAATTTTTGGTTTACGTGGATTTTCTTATGCAAAGTATGTGTCAGTACGTGTGTGCGTATGCGCATGTGATTCCAATTGCAATATAAATTTAAAAATAAAGGGTGAAATTCAAGGTGCGATTTGTCAGTTTACATAAAACAGTAGAAAATAGTGAATAAAAAGACAACACTGATAATCAATAAATTAAAATTTTTCAATTGTAAAAAAAGCAAAATTTGTAAATAAAAACAATGTTTGCTCTTTGAAAAAAAATCACACAAGTTCTCGTGCTTTAAAAATTTCTTATTATCTTTGAGGATGAACACATGTCTAAGAAAACACAAGTGTACATTCACTTCACTTATATTATTGTATTTTATATTATTTCATTCTTTTTTTCATTTACCATAAAACTTTTGTCACAACCAACCAATTCTGTCGCATTCTTTTGTTTAAAGCTTCCGCAATGTTGCTGAGAGTATCAGAATCCTACATGTGCGTACATACACACGTGTGAAATCCTATGTGAAAGTGTACCTAACTGTATAAGTGTGCATATGTTTATGTGTGTACATGTGTGTGATTTGCACTGGTATAGCGAGGTAAAGCGCGCGCAACTCTGCAATAGAAAAGAAAAGGTCGAACCTTCTCGCCGGCATCTTTATTCGACGCGCCTGGACGGCTAGGTGTCCCTCGTATAGTTTTCTTTATTTTTAAACCCCTATAGTGTTTTTTTCTCGTTTTCACGCGGTTTCGTTTTATTAGTATTTTTCTTTTCTTACAAAAACAAGAGACGGTCGCGAAGCAGCGGCTCTTTTCTCTCTCTCTCTCTCTGTCTATCTCTCTCTCTCTCTCTCTCTCTCTGTATCTCACGGACGAATTACTCTACCTAATACATCGGAGTCTGGCGTTGTCGTCGTTTCTTTTTTCTTCTCTTCGAGAATTGACTGAATTTGAACGATCGAGCTTGTTGGGGACCGAACGACAATATTGTTTCGCTTCGATGGAAAAGAAAATGTGTTAACCCTTTCAGTCACGATCTTAGAATGCTAGGAATCAAGTATTGATTTTTTCATATTAAGCGTCAGTTCTATATGACTAAACAATTTTAATTTAGCTGTTTCTTGAAATAAGCTTGATAATATAATTGTATAAAAATATAAAAAAAATTTCAATACACAATTTTTTTTTTCTGCTAAGATTAGAGTTGAAAGTTAAAAAATGAATTTAATTAAAAGCCATGACCTGTTATAATGAACTTTTTTTAATGAGACGAAAGTTTTAATAACTGATACGTCTTTTTACAGTAGATTAGACATACGTTATGGTTAATTGCTGAAAAATTAAATTTAAAATGGGTTTTATGAGATAATTGATGCTCTTTTAAAAGAAAGTGGTGACTAAAAGGGTCAAGCAAATCGTAATATAGTCAAAGAGTCATAAATATCTTTTTCATACATTTTTAGTTATTCGTTTCGAAAAATTAGAATGTACACATGTTTATACTAATATTTTCGTCAATTTATTGTTTAAGACGATCTAATGTAACTGTAGCTTAAATGAAAATACGTATCATGTATAGTTTAGATCAATAATGTAACATCTTTTTATAACAACAAGTATAGCAACGACGAATTCAACGATAAAGGATATGTATGTCCGACCATATTCGGACTCGATCTACTGCGAGTCGCTACGCCAGACGTCGCGATTCGGATATAATCGCCTCGTGCCAGGAATTCTGTTGTCTATTATTTTAACGTTTGGCTTCGACGCCGTCATTCGCGACAGATTTAAATTATCTCCCGCTTTACATTTTTTTGTTATTTTTGTTTGTTTGTCTGTTATACACACACGTAAAATTACACATCTTTTATCTTGCTTCGAAAAAATTGGCAGTTTACGGTAGTAAAATTGAAAGACTCATTTTTTTTAATCCTTCCGTGGCTCTTTCCTCATTTCGTTTTGGAATTTTTCCTGTTCTATTATATAGACTACGTCGTATATAAACTGCATTTCTGACCTTTTCTGCAGATTGATTGGTTTTCTTCAGGTTTATACTTGACTTTGAATTAATTAATTTTTTAAATATTCGTCATTGAATTTTTACACCTCGCGATAAGTTTGAACGTACAGAACTACAATCACGACACCGACGATTTAATTAATTTAATTTTATTTTTCTTTAAATATACTTAAATATGTACTTTTTTGGTTATTCTGAATTCCTAGTCAATGATTTTGGACTTAGAGGATATTTAGTTAGCATCTCTTTTATTTAAGTGTTTTTACTTAATAATCTTGCCGCTTGCGTCGCCACTTTGTGTGTTTCATACTCATTCTAATCTTCTCACTCTCGCATTTTCTTGCTTTAATTTATAATTCACTACAGTAAAGGAAAAATTATTCTCTCTCTGTCTCTCTCTTGCACTCACTCACTCATGCAATTTTTCTTAAATCTTGCATTCGTTTTTGTTACGTCTAATTGAACATCGTCGATTCATCGAGCACAAAACGACACTTAGGTAAGTTAATTTATTCTCCTTAATCATTACTCTTTAAAAAATCGACGACGACACAGTATACCTTTTTAATTCATTTAATAATTCTTTATTTTTCTTTACACGTTACGTAGGAATGTGGAAGAGGAAGCGAGTTTTTTTTTCATTAAGTAAGTATAATTAATGTATTTTACTTTATTTACTTTATCTAGTTAATTATTTTATATTCATTTATTTCAGTAAGACACGAGACCGCCAAACGGGCAACTTGTTTCCGCGCGCTTTTCAAGCTCCGTCCACTAAACATTTTTTCACGAATTTGTCGCTCTAAAACTTAGCTATAACCTCCGAATTGAAATCGCTTCTTTATATATACTCTTGCGCAGAAAACATAATGCTAATTAACGAAACTTGCGTATTATACAGAAGGAAAGTACACAATCGAACTTTAACGAGATCGAGCTCGAATTTCCATGCGAATATCGTGCGGGGCACAAAGTTTAACTCGTTCGCGGCAAAGTTTGCAAAAAAAGGAAACAGAAAGAAAAAGAAAAAGACGAACTAAAAAATTGGATTAAGGAGAGAAGAAATAAAATAAGAGACCTGAGGGGGGCACTTTCTATATAATACTTCGCGCATTATACTCTTTATTATACAAACTCGCGAGGAATTTCGCTTTTTTAATTCTCTTTGCCTTCGTTTTTTTCTTTGGCTTCATTGGTATTCCATGAGAAAATCCAGACAATTTTCCAATATAACTTTTTTAGATTTTTTTTCGTTCCACTGCAACTTCTTTTAGACATGAAAAATATTAAAGTATGTATTGTCTTTAAATTATTACATAATAACTAAACATTCTTCAATACAATCAGTACAAAACATTTTGTATATAGATATTTAAAATTAAAAAAGGTAAAGTGTTTCTTTATGTAATTCCAATGAAGCAAAAATTCGCCATGGATACTGAAATCGTTCGATAAATCTTTCTCTACACTGTGGGTCAATTTTGTTATCTCACGGCTCGCGCCACTTTATATACAATATTTTTTTTCTTTTACTCCAATGCACCTTTCTTAGTCGTGTTTTAATTATGCACACTTTAGATCTATGTATATATGTATATTCTGTCATACATGTGCACATTACGTAAACTACATATTCTAAACTTCAATATTATATTGAAACAAAATATGTATATATTATTTTTCAAAACAACTTAGATATAAACAAAATTAATGTCTCATATTTTTTTGTTCAAGGCAACAAAACGACTAATTCGTGATTAGCGAGCGTTGCACTCTCACAAAAACATAGGAAGAAAAATAACAAAAAAAAAAGATAAAAAGAAAAAACATTACGTGCGCGCCAGCTCCACGTAATGTGCACATGCATAACGACCCTTTCTCGACTTGACACACTTAGGTATTATACAACTTCGCGTGCGCGCAGGCACGCGAAGTTTGAAAGAACGAGGGCATCTTCTTACTTAATTTACAGAGGTACTTTCTCTCTCTTTCTTTCTTTCTCGCTATGTCTCGCATGTATACGTTCTGTCTGTCACACACACTCGCACCGCACGCATTCGCAATATGCGCAACTTTTTGGTTGTTTGTTTCGTCGCGCTTATGTTCTTTTCACCATCGAAATTGTGTTGTCTTTGCTTAGTTTCTCTTATGTTTTGGTGATTGCGACTTCGTCGGACGCAGAGGCGAAGCGAGAAACTCGCGCTCATCTGTCGCACGCGAGCGGAAAGTGAATTTTACAGTTTATTTAGATTCTTAACTTTTTTATCTAGATACTATTATTATCGAGGATCAGCAACTTTTTTCAATTTTTTTTACATTATTATTTTTTTTTATTTTTTTACGAAAATTATTTATTTAGAAGCTTTCATTTTTTTACTTGAGATCGTAGGCAAGAAATGTAATACTGTCATAAATAGTAATTTTCTTGTTTTTTAAAATCAGAGTTAATGTATAATTATATGCCATTTTAATATTAATTATAAATTCTAAATAGAGTTATTTTTTTTTAATTTTCATTAAATTGCGTGTTTTTATTGTAATACATTTTTCAATCTAGTAATATTATGACCATTCTTCTGAATATTCTTAACATTACTGCATCAACCATATTGAATCTTTTAGTCACGTAATACCGACAGTATTATCTTAAAAATAAAAAAATTTCACTTCTCTGTACAATGTTATCAAAAATTTAATAATAAAAGAAAATGTTTCCTTTTATCCATATTTAATAAAGATTTTAAAAAATGTGTATTTGAACGACTTTAATGCTGAAGTACACGCGAAGCATAATTAAAAGTTGCCGATCTCCGATAGTATTCTTGGCTCCAATGTTACAATACCGCCTCCTGTGCGGCGATCTATGCTATACGAGAGACCGCGAAAGGCCACTATTTTACAACGGGTTCATTTATATCTCTCACATCTATCTATCTCTCTTCGCGCTCTCCTAAATTTATAATATACTCTTCTGTCTTTCTCTGCCTATATAATTACCGCTCTGTCTTACACATTCGTAATATTCTGATTTTATTTCATTTTGTTTACTTTATTATTATACATTAACAAAAAAAGAACACGATATAACTCGCCGCGCGCGGGACAATTCCAAAAAAGTATGACTAGCCTAAGATCGAGGAAAAAAGTGTCTCTCTCTCGTCGTCGTCGTCTTCTCCGTGTACATTATTATTATTATTATTATATTACAAGGCGAAGTGTGTAATTATTTATTCATTTTTGTTTTACTCCACAATGCCGGAGACGCTCATATATATACATATACTTTAATGTCTCATGTGATTACATGGCTCGTCGATTTCGACAAATCGCTTTGCTTCTCAAAATTTTGTTCGTTATAACTGCGTGCTTCTTCCTCGTGTCGACTCTCTCTCTCTCTCTCTCTCTCCCTCCCTCCCTCTATCTCTCTCTCTCTCACTCTCTCTCTCTCCCTCTTCGTTCGTTCATCCGCAGCCGACGACGGGCGAAATCTCCTTAACTAGTTTTTGTTTTTTAGTTTCTTGGCACTCGATACCTCTACGAATCGCTCGAGTATTTGTGTGTGTGCTTGTCTCTGTCTGTCCTGTCTCTACGTGTGTCGTCGCAGCTGTAAAGGCAAAGAAGAAAAAATTTGCTATGACAATGGCGGTTATCCCCTTTTCTGCTTTTCTTTTCTAGTTTTCTACTGTAATGAAACGAGTTTTTTTTTTTCATTCTGAATAACAGTTTATTTTGAATGAATATTTGCGATAGTGTAAGGCAACATAATCAGCAGCAGATGCAATTCGAAACTTCTGTAGTATTATCCGGTTGCAGATGATCATGGATAAGCACATATTAGAATATTATAAGTTGGAAAATATTATTTTGGTCGAATGGATAACATAGATGATAGAACGGAACAATTTGATAAGATTCAGAGGAATACGACTATACGAGATAAATTACACAGTCCTGAATATCTAAATTACAACTGTAAAAATAGAGAAAAAGACCATCTAACCATGACTCCCATCTAAACCCTATTTGAAAAACTGCAAAAAGTTCTCAAGATGAAAAGAAATAATATGCAGAAAAAAATTTGTAATAAGAATTACAGTATAGGCATGACCGGGATATATTAAACCTTGAAACGGATTTTGATTTTTAAAGCTTATAATTTCTTTACAAACTTCTTTCACTTTCTTGACTTAAGTTTTCTCGTGTATGAATTATCTAGACCGCATCTTTAACGTATAAAAATAAAATAATTGTTAAAAAATATTATTTTACAAAACACAATATTCATTTTATTGATAGAAATATTTTTAAAAATGTAACTTTTTTACAATAGAATTTACTCTACTTATTAATAAAAAGAAATTTATTTAAATTATATTGAGTAATATGAAATTTAAAGCAAAATTTTTTATTGTAAAATGCTGGAAGAAATTTATTATTTTTTATCTCACTAACAATGGACTCAAATATAATTTTCCATTATAAGAGAGTTATATGTTATTAACATTTACATATAGTTCAATTTTTCTGTGCTAGACATTTGTTGAATTATGTCACGATAACTTATTTTTACATACAACTAATGAGGACACTACACTTATTGTTAACCTCGATCAGAATAAAATAATAGATTAAACCGTGGAAACACTTTTTTAAATATTGCAATCATCTACGAAATTTAAATATTTATAAAAATAGAGACAAAGATTTAGATATCTCACTTGGCCTCTCGATTTTCCCTACAATCAGAAAAATACGTTAGAATATTTCCATCCTAACCACCATACACCAGAAATGACAAACAAATCCTCAAAAAGAACAGAAACCCTCCACCGTGCAGTACCAATACGAAAAAAAAAATTGAAATTCAATCAGGACCAAAATGACCAGAGTGCCGTTAACCGCCAGACCAGATGTACTGAGCACACGACATCTGCGCCCAAGGGCCGTTGGCAATCGTTTTTCCGAAGCCGCAAGGGGAGAAAGAGAGAGAGAAAGAGTGTGTGTGTTCTCAAGATCTCCTCACGAACGTTCCTTTCGTGTCTCGATAAACAAAGGGGTCGTGCGCGCCGACGACGCCGAGGCGATAGGTCACTTGACCGATCGACTGTGCGCCGCCTGTACACCTTGCTCCGCAGGAATTCGAGTAATGAGTTTTTCGACGACGGTGGTGGTGCAGGTTACGTCTTTTTCACGTGCTTTATGGAGCGTAATGATGCAACGATAATGGACGTTACGAGGCGATGCAATTGGAAGCTATTTTATCGGTGTCGCTGGCAATTAGATCTGACGTAATTAAAGAATCGAAGTTGATGAAACGAAGTGAATAGAACAACAGGTACTAAACAATCCTAAAGCTACAGTGCGCATCTATTTCTGGTATTTCTTAGATACTGTCGAAATGTATACATTTTAACCCTCAGTTGCCAGTTGAGATATGGGATACCCCAAACTGTTGTATATTTTTGAAAATGCATTCTTTACTAATGTGATTAGGTCGATTAAATTTAAAAAGCAATTTGAAATTGGTGCATCTAAAATAGAGTTATAAACAAATGAAAAATTGGAGGTCCGGAGCTTGTGACAACTAAGGGTTAATCATTGCGGAATAAACTACTTAACGATATATTAAGTTGATACAACAATCTGATCCTATTCACTTGTTAATTGAAGAACGATTAGAGGCTGTAGTCTAGTTTTCTATTTCTTTTTATAATGGGCGTTTTAAATCAATGCTTTAATCGTCAATAGCTACTAATTTTTTAATATAAATCAAATTTGAAATTGAATTTTGTAATTAATAATAATATTAATTATTAATAATACGTACCCTAATGTACAAGAGACTTCATTGTAAAAATTGTATTTAAATTTCTTTTACCATGACTAATAACTCATCCAAATTTTAACATGAATCAGGAACCTGGAAATATTTTTTAAATAAATAATAAACCACTATGCATAAAATTCAGATGAAGTGAGCCAGCCTCGAAAGAGTAGATGAATGTCGGGTGAATCAATATACAACTGTCAGCGATTCACAAAAGCCGCGCCAATTAAATGATCTTCGCCGGTAGCGAGTGTTTGAACGAACTGCTGTCGAGTCCGCAATATTCAAATCGAGCTGTTCAGGCCTCGCCTGCACCTCTAACCTCAATTATCCAATCAATCTTGACCTTTGAAGAGCAGTTGCAGGCGGCAAGAAGGAGTTAAACAAAGAAGAGAGGGGTGATTATAATTAATTAGCACACGCCCACACAGAACTTGTACTCGATTTTGGGAATTGAGAACGGTGAGCGCAAAAAGGCGTCTCGTCTGGTCAGCACAGCATCGAATTTTACCTCGCTGTGTACTCGTGCTCGAGTGGTTCTCGATCCTCCCTTATCACCCTCTGCATCTGCAATTCACAGCAAACAAATTTCGTCGGCTCTTCTTTCCTGATAAGTCTACTAGAGATTCTTTGCTAGCAATATTTTCTGTCACACACAAACTCATGCAGATGTTTTGTTTTATAGGCACCCTCTTTTATTCTATCTCTGCTTTTTAGCCTGAATGCATGCCCTTTATTTCTCGCAGTTGCTGCGTACATGGGCTTGATTTGTTAATTATTCTACTCTCGTCCGTGTCTCCTGTTTTTTGCATTTACTCTATTTATTTTATTTAAAATTCATCGCAAAACACGAATTTCCTTTTTCCATATTCATGAGAAGAAGTATGTGACACAGCTAAATCCTCTAAATATTTTAACGAATGCACGTGCGCTTCCAAAACAACGAGTTTTTAGCGTTATCGTAACCAAGCCACGTAACCTCGAACGAAGAAGAAACTCTGCGAAGTATACCCTGTGGAATCAAACAAAGAAAAAAGAAAACGTCGAATTAAGAAATATTTTGCTAAACTAGTTGCTTTCCGATACTTTGCATTGTTTAATCACAGCTTAAAATCCATAATGATGCAATCTTTCACAGTGCCCTCAAATACAAAAAAAATGCTAGTCTTCCGAAATCGTAGAATATTCAAAATATCAAAATACACCCTCGAACCATATTTACCAATCTTCATCGAATTCAACAGAAACGCATCGCTCAATCATACTCCAACGAGTCGCTGCGCGTCAGGATCAAAGGGTGTAAATTAATCAGCGAATGCCAATCGAGCTTCACTACCTATACAAACTCCTTGTTAGCGCACGAGCTTTCTCTCTGTCTGCCTCTGGTCATCGCGGTGAATCGACTTCGATGACTACACTCGAGTCTGCGCACTGTGCCAAAGCACCAGCTGTGGGTCAGTACAATGAGCTTTGATTTCGGGAGTTACCCACTTTACCCGCAGCGGGTACCACATAATACTAAAAGATGAAAAAGAAGAAGATGAGGATCAGTAGGACAATGACTATCAGAGAAACTATCAAAGTAATGCCACTTCAACTTTTCCTTGCACGATACCGAGTCACAGCAGACTAGAGTCTCTATTGGAAAATAACCGCAAAGGAGCAGAGGCACAAGAGGAGATAAACGGTAGATAGAAGCTATTTATCTGTTCTTGGGCATCATTGTTAGATTCCTGGAATACCCTCGGCGGGTAAAAGCTCGCTCCACGTATTAGCTCACACAAGGTCTTTCTATTCTCCTTCCTCTCTCTCTCTCTCTCTCTCTCTCTCTCTCTCTCTCTCTCTCTCTCTCTCTCTCTCTCTCTCTCTCTCTCTCTCTCTCTCTCTCTCTACTTCCATCTCCGTCTAGCCCGGGGAGCGTGCGTAGAAACGCTCTGCGCCGCCCCCGGACTGCTGCTGCTGCTGTAGCTGTTGCCTCCCACTTTCGCGCATCGATCGGGCCGAGAGCCGATAAAAGGAGCTCCGAGGCCGGGCTCACACAGTCCTCGCCGTCCACGCAGCTGTCTCTGTCTCTCTTTTTCACTGCTGCTGTGTAAGTGGGTACGTGCCTCGGAGCTCCTCTTTCCGACGCTCATTCTCTTTTTTTGCCGCTGCCTTTGCAGATATCGCTTTATTCTAGAAACTAAACGAGAGCTGCCTTCGCATCCGATTTACTGATCCTTTGTGGAGGGATAGTTCAAATTCTGGCTCGCTCGAAAGAGAGAACTCTATTTCGTTCGAATGTTCTTCTTGACGTTTGAAAAATAAATGGTAAATCATAATACAGTGAAGAGATAAATTAAGGTGAAGCTTTGAAAGAAATAGTGATAAACTTCCTTAGGTGTAGCGAGCATTCGATATAGAAAAATTATATAAAGAAAGGAAAATTTTTAGTAACTTAGGTAGAAGTATATATAGCGGGTGCATATGTTCATTTATCATATAATTATGTCATTGAGAAAGAAACCATGCTGGTATGGTTCGAAAAGAAAAAAGATTCCAAGATAAACATTCCTTAACAATTCTGGCAAGCATCAAACTCACGTTACACACAGACAATGTGTATTTTCCATTTACTTCGAGTGACCATTATATCCTTTGGCCAGGTTACCTATACAATAGGTCACCTGACCAAAAAACTATATGTGCCTATGAATCAACGAGCTTGGATAGCTGAGAGACTCGAGCTACCTTAGGAAGTATGTAGTTCAGAACAGAAAATCGATAAGTTACACAGGGACGAATGCAATGGTGTGATAAAAAAATGACAATTTATGATAATTCGCAATCGAACAAGCAAGCTTTAGTATAAGACAATTTCGTCATGATCAGCCGTACTTACTTAGTTGTCGTTTTCCGTAAAATTGCGTGCCCACACCATTTGCACTCAACCTCGCGTAGCTCACGATAAGTCAATCTCAAAGGGTCGAAGAACGGGGAGGGGAAGGATGCGAAGACAGCCCAGAAATCTTAAGAAGACTTAGATGACAGATTAAGATGGGCTCACCGTATAAGCAAGGCCAGACATGGCTGCTATGACTTTCATTTTTGTTCGAGCGAGTAGAGGAGGACGGTGGTACGGTATTAGTAGTAGTAATAGTAGTAATAGTAGTTGTAGTAGTAGTAGTTGTAGTAGTAGAAGTAGTAGTAATAGGTGAATCAATAGCGGATTGGTGATGGTTGTGGTGGTAGTGGTGGTAGTGATGGTAGTGGTGGTACTGTTTGGTCTCTGATTTCGACTCAAGCGGTCTCCGAAAGCGTATGCGGTGGCTGCCCACCGGAAGTACTCATGGCAGACGTGGTGGTCATGGTGGTGGTGGTGGTGGGAACCGGAAGTGGCCGTAGGGCCTGCATGTCGCAGGTGTGGGAACCGCGCTTCTTTAGGTCCTGGAACAATTGGCATTTCGGATATGTTTCAGTTCCTTTCTCCATCCTCCTTGCTGCGTTCATCATCATCATCATCCGTACCCATCCCAAGCTATCTGTACAATCTATCACACCCACACATTCAAGCGTACCTCTGTCAAAAACATGGTCGAATGGATGCCTTGTATTTAATTACATCTTGAAGTTATATGATAATGACTCAACAGTCTGAAATGGTATGAAGAAATTGTATGGTTTGATTTCAAGAAAAGAACTTCATAAATCATGAACCATATCAATTTATCTTTTAACTTTCTTCATGGTAGATTTTACGATGAAGAAAGTTAAAAGATAAATTGAAATTCATCATTAAAATTTTGAAACAATATTTATCAGATTACATCATACAGTAAACAAAGTCAAAATAAGTTGTTTTAAAAATATATGGTAACCAGCCTAATTCTACTAAATGATAAAAAAAGGTTTCTTTTTAACAGAGGCAGCACATCTACAAAACACACCTTGCCTTTTTCGCCACTTTTTCTAATCTAAGCTCTCTACTACGTCTTTTTTTGCTTCATCTATCATTCACACATCTTCATTCTCCCGCCCATGTTCTCACGTTTCTCTTTCTCGTGCTCTCCCTCTAAAAAAAATTAGAATTCAGTAGTATATAAAAAACGTCGAATTCAATGCTCCGCGAAGGGAGCAGGATCTCCTAGTGACGGCACGTGGGACTCTCCGTAGCACGAGGATGCTTCGCTGGTCATAAAGTACAGACGCTCTAAAATCCTCTTGGGGACGTCGCTAGACAAACGGGCTTGTGCATATTTTCTGCTCGTGCGCGTCTCTTGAGTAGAACCTGCTCACCTTCGCGAAAGCGAATAAAGAAGTGGAGAATAATATGGAAAAGACGTAAAAATATATATAATACTTATATATATAAATATATGTAGGGGAAGTCGAAGCGGACTACTGTTAAAAGCTACATGCGAGACATTGGTCGTTTCGATTGTCTATTATTATAAGCAAGACATAACAATTAAGCAATGCTAAGGCCATTTATCGGGAGGTTGTTTTATGTATAGTCCAATAGTAATTAAAGGAGGAGAGATACATTACATAGATACAACAACAATTAAGATAAATACTTAGAGTTAAGATAATTATACGTAAACATTCAAGATAGTAAAAAGATATTGGAAATCGAAACTACATCAATAACTATGTACTATAATAATATTGATAATTTTAAGTACGATAATAATAATTATTTTAAATCTAATTTATATACTCTACTGCTATAATAAACATTGAGAATACTTATAAAAAAGGTTGAACATTCGTTTTATTATTGGTAGTATCACAACATCGATATATGCGTGTCATTCCACATCGGTTAGAGTCACTAATACTGTCTTTAGTTCTGTTTCTCAAGAAAGTTAGAGACGTCATTCTATCGAACGAGGATTCTTCGTCTTCGTAGAATAGGGGGAGAGAGACTCCTAACCTAAATTAAGCGTAGATATAACAATCATCACTTCTTCGTACGGTGGGCGGTGAAGTCGAACGGAAAAAATTGCTATATTTGTGTAGAAAAAAGAATGTTTAAAAAAAAGCGATGCAGAGCAACGTCTAGAAGCATTCGATGACGTTACGATGGATGCAAAGGCGTATACAAATAAGAGATTGCGCAAGCTGATTAATTAAAACAAAAAAGTAAAACAAGTAAAGAAGTAGAGTCCTAAGTAAAACGTAATAAAATAAAGTCAAACTAGAGATCCACAGTTATTGTCACGTTTCTTCTTTCGCTCGTAGGATTGGGCTATAATAACGCTTGCACAACGAGACATGTAGAGGATGAAAGCCAGGCGAAGCAACGTTTCTCTCTCAGGGCCTTTCTTTCTCTCGTTTACTCCTACGAAGATGCTGGAGAGACATCTTCCTCGTCCTCTCTCTACGTCTAACTCACTTTATCTGTCAATCTCTCTCCCTCTCTCACTTTCTATCAAATTCCTCTAAACTCTTGCTATGGCGTATGTGGTAATTTTGATTTCTCTCAAAAAACACTGAACTATATAGCCTTTCCGTACACAATGACAAACGTTGGTAAATAATTATAAAAGCGTGTGGTGCTCTCAATATCGATCTATATATGAGATATATATATATAATAATCAATGATCATTGGCTTGAACGGCAACGGACACGTGCAGATCACGGATATATATATATACTTTTGTGTGTTAGACATTATGATAAGAATGCGTTCCTTGCTGCCTAGAGAAAAATTCGTTCTTTACCTTTGTCCTCACTTCTATACGGTCGCCGTAAACGAGCACCACTCTATCCTTGTTTTCGGTGGCCGTAAGCTGATACGACAAGCTCTACGCTCTCGGCGATGATTCGATCGTGGACAATTCAACCGTGATTTTCGTTTTCATTCATTTTTTTTTATTTGTTTTCGTATTCACGGTATACACCATTATCATTGCGTGAATACAATCATCACAACGATGATAATTCCAATTGTGCATCCACACAAATGTCCCGTAATTCCAATTCATCAATGTCATGTTCGATTATGTCGTTTTGTTTCATGCGTTTTGTTTCCATTTCATCCCATCACGTGATTCGCCGCATTTTTCGTGTATCGTTCGTTCGCGCAGAAAAATCCCAAAGTCGTAGGCGGTGTTGGTATTGGTAATGGTGACATATACAAGTACAGCACGATGAAGGATGATGACACACAATCGTCGCGGTCGTCGTTGGCGTTGTCGTCGTGGTAGTGGTGGTGGTGGTGGTGGTGGTGTTGGTGGTCGACGTCCCAAATGTGATGCAGAGGGCGGCGATGGGTCGAGTGGTGTCAAGGTGTCCAATGGAGTCGTGGCGTTGTTGTCGCGTGGTCGGTCGGCACGGAAATAGGGAAATAGAAGAATTTTTTGATTGATTTTGACTGTCGACAGGCTTGGCTCGATTATTTGTTTCCTGCTTAGCCTCTTTCTCTCTCAACTTTTTCTATTTTAGGGTTAGATTCTCATTAATAGCGAGTCCCTCACACGATAAATCGTGGGACTAACAACAACAACAATATGCGTCTCGTGTGTGCTGTCACGTATGTCTGTCGTTTAAAATCCGTTCCTCTCTACACAGTTTCTCATCTATCTGTCTGTCTCTCAAGTCAATTCAGCTCTCATCGAAGGCTCATTTCGAATTGACAAACCTTCGGCTACGTGCGTCAAACGTGTGCTCATCGTTCTAATCATGGGTGATGGTGTGTCTATATCATCGCTACCTCTCACTCTCTCGTTCTCTGCTTCTTCGATCTCTCTACTCCTGGTGTCTGTCTACATCGAGTAGTAGTAGTAGTATTCGTACTAATAGTTGTAGTTGTAATTTAGTGTCTCGCTCTACATACACATATCTGCTGGGTGTCTTGGTGCAGTAGGTGTGGTGCTGCTTTAATCTGGAGGATCGTGATCATGGTAGTGACAGTGATAGTGGTGGTGGTGGTGGTAATAATGACGGTTAGTGGTGGTAGTAGTGATCAGGTTGGAGCTCAGAACTCAGAACACAGAGCAGAGAGCGGAGAGACAGACATGGACAGACCGACCGACACTCTCTGTCTCTCTAGAGCAATTAATTCTCAAAGAGACGATGAAGAAGAAGAGACACAAGTGCCGATGCTGCATCTCGCGCACAATAACAACATCAATGGGTGTCGGGTATAGTTGTGTTTTTTTTTCTTATTGTTTGTCGGATAGTCGCGAGACAAAGAGATGTGATTTATCGCGGCGTATGGCAGGGTACTCAGAACGAGGCCTCGACGAGGTAGGTGTCGTCCGTGCCAGCCCCGGCCCCAACGCCGCCGCCCCCCGTCTGGCCCCCGCTGCCAGGCTGGCCACTGCCGCCGCCGCCGCCCGTCGAGGCCTGGGCCCTCGTCGCCGGGATGTACTGACTGTACGCCTGCTGCAAAAATCCACAAGGCACACAAGGCACACGCTCTACACAATTTGTTTGGTTTGTGAATATTTAATTTTGTTTTTTATTTGGGTCGTGTTGTCGGTTTGTTTTTTCTTTTATTTTTTCTTTTTGCATTTGCTGCACCAGCGTCGAGTTAGGCTCTATGTACTACTACTTCTCCGTCTATGTACTACTCTATGTACTTCCTTTTGTAATCTCTCTCTTTTTTGCTGTCTTACGATCGCGCTTGACTGAAGTATAATGTGTCTAAGTGATGTGGTAGATCGCCAAGCGCGCTCTATTCTGTGCACGCGTCGATTGATAGAAATTATTTGTTTGTGCGAGTTAATTGGTACTCTTTTTGTGACAGTAATTTGTATTCCAACTTATGACCTTATGGTGACTCATCAAATATTTATTAAGGGGTTGACGAAACCAATTTAATATTCGAATTTCCGCCTAAAATGACGTCTCTTGTGTACCAATTATAAAGGTGCATAAAAGTAAGAACAATGATTGATTTTATATAATTTGGTGTATTTATTTAAGTATAACTAATTATTTGTCGTTTGGTTAATAAGAGTTCAGGCAGGGAAGTTTATTTTTTGTTGGCTTTGACAACCCC
>OX424572.1:11081683-11189183 GCA_949152435.1 Gastracanthus pulcherrimus
ACACAGTACACATATGAGCAATGTAAAAATGATACGCACCCACAGAAATATACACACACGCACACATACACATTATTACGCACAGAAATGCTTACATGCACATACATACACACATAGACATATACACACGCACGCACACTCATAGTACACAATACACGTATACGTTTTATTGTAATACGCGTATACGAAAGGAATGGCGAGAGATAACACGAGAGAGAGACTTCGAATGGGTGATGTAATGTGACGTTTTTTCGCTGACGCGTGATTCGATTTGCCGCGTCGCCTGGTAGCAATCGAAATTGAATATCGTCACGGTATGTTGCCTCTTTTTCTTTTTTTTTCTTCGTCGAAGTTAGACCGTTTTTACCACCGACTTTTTGGGCATAGCGAGAAGTTTTATTGATACGTTTACTTTTACGAGGATAAAAAAAAACAGTTTTTAGTCATATGTGTCTTATGATAGTTTGGCACATTTGTTTCGTATACATTGAAATATAAATTAGCTATAGCGCAGAACGTCGACGCTACACCGAATTTTTTTTTCGATTTGTAACGTGGCGATCGAAGAACCGCCGCTTGATTTATGCGAGCATCCGGCGCAAAGTTAATTACGCGCCTGCGGTCGCCGCGTTTTTTTTTACTTTTGCGCGCTTTTTCCTTCATAATTTCCGCAGCAGATTAGTTACCGCTTGAATTGCGAAAAAGCGCACAGCACCAATGTATCAGTAGATTACAATCTATTAGAGCGAATGTTTGGCGAACCTATTGAGGTTTCGAGTGTATTTTGGTTTATCATTTGCGTGAATATATGGTGTATCCTTAATATTAAACCAGACAAAGAATAATAACAACTTCTACTGGGCGGGCGAGGGTAAACAACAATAGTTATATATATATATATATCGATTGTTTTAGCCATTTTTAATATATTTACAGGTGAATTATTACGGATTTAGCGATTATTTTAAAGGGGGGACAAATATGATAATGTACCTAACACTTAGAACTGACACTGTATGGATATACATTTACTTGATCGTTATTTATACAGGAAAGAGGAATGTATATACGGAACATTAAGAGACAAAATTATACTTTTTATGATTATAAGTAGATTTAACTTTTGAATATTTGATGGCCTGAAAACTCCAGAAATAGATAAGAAGTATGGATAATCTTTTAAAGGATGAAACAAAAATACTACTGCTATTGTCATTTTATTAGTAAAATTGATAAAATGGAAGGAAGAAGATAATGAAATTTAGTGTTATGATTTACAAAGGTACAACAGATCATTATCAACATATATTTAGGATACAAGTAGTATTAGAGAAATTGAGTCAGACATTTTTTACACGTAGAATTTAGAAAAATAGAAGATATTTTTTCTAATACAATATATTTGTCAAATATTTTACTCGTATTTCTTAATGCGGCTTCCAATTCTAACAAAATCCTGCGCTTTGAAAAAATTAAACAAGTCGAAAAAAAATGATTTTTTTACTCCGAAAACTATAAATAAAGTTCTGAAAGTTCTTGGCGTGTCGAAACCGATTTGAAAATAGTCAAACCCCAAAGAGCCAAAAACAGCTCTGTTGACATTTTAAGGTTAGCATACATCGAAAACACAAAGGATTCAGCCGTAGCACGCCAAAATCCTTCAGAATAACTTAGTGATGTTTCTAGATCAAAAAATTGATGTTAGCCTATAGGTAGTGACCTAATTGTCATTCTCGCGAAAAGCAGCAAATCACTTTATACAAATCATTATTCCCCTTATAAACATTCAAAAAATCGATAAAGTTCCTTTATTACAAAAAAAACATACGCATGTCCACAAAAATTGTTGTCTACTATAAGAATCTCACAGAATGTAAAATTCATACAAAATTTACAAAAAAAAAATACATTTATCGCGTCAATTTCTTCTCTTGGAGAGAACAAAAAGCATTGAAATGAACCCTTCGTAATATTCGTTAAAGTTACTATACATTAACTATTCTATCCAGAGCTTTCAGGCCCGTCTCTGCTACGGCAACTCGTCAATATACAAACGGGAATCAAAGGGGCGGGGGGCGGGGGAGTCGGAACGGGGAATTGGTCAAACACTCAAGATTCGATTTTGGTCAGTCGCTTGCCTGGCTTCTCGTCTGGAGTGGATGGCCCTGCGCCGAGCCGCCCGCTACGCCGACGCCACCGCGCTCCTCCTTCGACTGCCTCGACTGAGGACGATTCCACACATGAAAGACACTCCGTGTTATTATTTCCATTCGCCTTTGCTCGCTATCTTTTTGTCACGATCGGTTTCTTTGCTTTGTTCCGGCGTGCTTAGTGCTACCGCGCGCAGTCCCTTGTTTATCGCTGATGTGCTTTTGTAATCAATGATCGAAAATTTGGTTTGTCTCTGTTGCTGTTGTGCGGTAGTCGCGTTGGGTTAGAGATCGTAACGAGAAAAGAGAGGCTTGATTTTTTGGAGGCGTGTGAGATTAGCTGGCCGTTGGCTGTCGGGATAATGGTGTGTTGTTACGTGGCTGGTGCAGATGACATTATGCCGAACTAGCATATAGAATTATTTTGATGGGATAAACAACGAGATTAACTACTCGCTAAACATACATAGAATTCACAAAAACTTTGATCTTGAATAAACAATAACAATAACAATATATCCTTTACAACCCTATTTTTTTTTATAAATAATCAATACGCCATTAAGATCTGACTGAATCTGGAAAATATTTGTTTTCAGGTTACAATACTAGAACAACGTGTCTTAATCTTTTTAAATTTTGGATAATTTCTTACGATGTTTCTTCAAAGTTGTTTTTTGCATTAATAATTATATCATCTATATTATAAATAAAAAAAATTACCTCAAAGGTCTTATAAAATAATAGACATTGCTATTTGAAACGTTGCAAGGGTATATTTTAATCCAAAAGGCATGCGTTTAAAAATTTAATTTGGGGAGACACGTTGGTATGGTAACCATTTTTTTATTTTAATATAATTTAAAGATGAAATTTACATTTTTAAACAATAGTAACAATTAGTTGTTTATAAGTAAATTTGTCAGCAAAACTATTGCATTATATTATATATAGCTTGAGTAAGAAGATAAAGGTTTATTGAATAATTATTTGAAAAAAAAGTTTGGGATATTTTAGTTATACATTATTTTAATAGTAATTTCTTTCTAAAATAGAATAGAGCTCTCAATTATTTTTTCTATTTATCTTTTTAATTCAAAATATATGTTCTTTATCAATATTTCAGTTTTGCAATGCAGTTTTATATAGTAGTTCGACGTTATATGGGCTGCAATTGTGCTATTTATGGACTCTGATAGGTGAATGTCCGCTATATATAAAGAAGTACCTATTATATATTTTCTCAAGAACGAAAATTCTCTTGAAAGAGGTGCTTACGTTATCGATCCAATAAGTCACTAAATTTTCTTTGTCAATATGTCCTCCAAAAAATCAAGCGCTACACGTTGCCTAGTATCTATACGCGGTACTAAATAAAATATACTTCCTGTTGAAATCCTTCAAATTTCGAAATGATTATTAGTGAACCCACGGATCTTTTGCGCTTATCTCAGACGTGTACATGTGCGGATGATGTTTATATCCTGTAACTTTGAAAAACTTAATGATTCAATTGAATTTTTATATAAATGACCTTATCTTATATCAGATGATTCGAGATAATCTATATGTAATGACGAATGCCTTTGGTTCTTAGAATTATTATCGTCAAGTCATGTGCGGATGATGTTTATATCCTGTAACTTTGAAAAACTTAATGATTCAATTGAATTTTTATATAAATGACCTTATCTTATATGAGATGATTCGAGATAATCTATATATAATGACGAATGCTTTTGGTTCTTAGAATTATTATCGTCAAGTCAGCTATGAGAATTATGAAAATTTTGAAGATGTATATGTCAATTAGTTCTAGTTTAAATTACGTTACGTTTTAATTCATATATACATAAGAATAGTTCATTAATTTAGTTATCATTAATATTATCATTAGCTTCTTATAAAATTAAGTTTTGTTTTTAATCTAAAGCACATTTGACTAAAGCATTTGCCTCAATAATTCACACATGCGTTAGAGCCAATAATTTATACGTAAATATTTAACAAGTGGAGGTCGTTAGAGATTCTGTTATTTGGAAACATTGCTCGATCAATCAACAGATTGAATTAGAGTTTTATAAATAAATAATTTCTGCCGATCGATGCACTGCTTGTGTAAGCTGTTTCCAAAAACCAAATCCACTTGCCCTGCGTAAATTGCTAATATTGCTCACAACAGATTTACATCATCACGTTACATATAAAAATTCAACATAAAAACCATGAAGTTCAATTTGTATACATTTATCGTTTGCAAAGTCAATTTCTCTCTAATGAACGAACGTACACAGCTAATCTATAATTCATAATTTTGTTCAAAATCAAATCTTTTCATACTTGACAATTTCAAGGTGATGTGAAAATTTATTATATTAAATATGAAGATTCTACAATAATAATCTAGCCAAATATGGGCTGTTCAGAATCAGAATAGAATAAGTTCATGTTGAAAATTTTATAATCATGTCGCAGCTCATAATCATATCAATATTCATGACATATTAAATAGTAGTTTGAGTAATTTATATAGAACTCTGTGTAGATTAGGAGAGATAATTGGTTTTAATTCAATGTTTGAACATCGATGGATAATATCGATATATATTTTTAAACAATATTCGTTGATATTCAAATTAGAAGCTTAAAAAACTTATTTAATTGTCTAGAATTATTTAATATAGTCTTCTAATATATATTTATTACTGAATGAAATGAGACTTTATAAGAAAGGCATTATTAGACATCAATACGATGATCTGCTCTGAGGTCATGTGTTAAATGAAGTCAAAGCGACAAATTTTTAACTTATGTATTTTATTTATATTTAATAAGGGTAAATGGTATTATCCATTAATCAGGATTGTTCCAATCTACTCATTGTATACTAAATTATTAATGATAATAATTAAAAATTAATCAAGTTATTGTATCATAGTTATTATATGACATATTAAGCGATATCTCATGAATTTTTATATAATAATCAGCGTTTAGAAAATTTTCAAATTTGACTTATTCCACTACGGCTTTGAACATCCCATATGACAATAGACTCAAACAAAATCGATAGCTTCTTTACTATCTGCGAACATAATTTATTTTATCAAACATTTCATGAATCATACATATACTTTATTAAAAAAAAATAAATTAAATTAAAGTAAAATTGTCTTTTTCATAACTAATTTATATCTAAAACGTTAAAAACTATTATGAACAACTATAATGTATACACTTATGCCGCTAGGTATCAAATGAACTTTCCCATCTCCTTCAGAGAATAATTAGTCCTTCGTCGTTCATAATGTCACATGCATGTATCTACGTTCACGAGCACTTTTGATAAAAAGAAAACACTGCACACACACACGTACACGTCGACAGAGATATATACACACTTACTTATACACGAGACGTGCAAGGCTAGAGAACGCATGTCACGAATATATATACGTATACGTAAGTCGGCACACGATTCACATAGGCATAGAAAAGACGGAGTGGCGGTGGGGGGCTTGGAATTCAGGAGGAAACCGCGGTTTTGCATGCGAGCAAATATATGTATATAGGTTACGCGTATATGTATACACGTATGCGCTGCGCTTTTGTTGTGCGATTGCGCGCGGGGAAGTTCGACGAATTCGCTATCCATCAATCGGGCGGAACGTGGTCTAGTCGAAAGCGCCGGTTCGCTTTCGCGCATGTGATTGGAATTTGCTCGCACCCTAAATTCCTTGGACTCGAATTTTATACCTCTAGAGCGGATCAATCGTCGTGGCTAAGTTTTTGGTCCAGGCTTAGCGGTAACTATGTTTAGTCAACATTAATCCAACAAAGATTGTAAACTGAGGGAGTTTAGAGAGAAATTTAGAGTGCGTTTGTTTTATTGAAGTAGTCCTTTGCTGTACACGTTATTGTTATCGAAATTTCGACTATTTACTCGATGGGATCGATAGATAATAAATCAGAAATTAAATACAAACAGATCTTTTTTCATGTGTAGGTAGCGTGAAGGCATTTTTATCTTTTGAAAAACCTTATCCTTATGGATTGTTTTTATACATTATCCAAAGCGTTATATATTTGAATTTACTGTTTGCCATCTGTAAAGCTTGAAATTGGAGGGACGCGACATAGTCGAAATTTCGTGAAAGCTAAAATAAGGACTGCTTTAATATTTATAAAATACCTTTGCGGCGCGAGCGCATGAAGAGCATAAATAATTCATGAAATCACGAGAAAGACGCGTATATCTGAGAACCGAAAGCGACTACAATGCCGACGACTTTTATATATGTGCATCAAATGTGAGGTAGTTTTACCTTCAGTTCACAGTGAATGGTTCTATGTAACATTAGTTTTTATAATGAATTTCATCTCGTTGGTAATGAGCTTGAAATAAAGCAACTATTTCAACACTGAAAATTACAATAGGTATAAGATAAATAGCTTTTCTACTAATGGACGAACAAGTTCAATCAACGACTTTAGTTTTTTGAGCTTAGTATTTATCAAAATGTTAATAATAAAGAAATATATTAATTTATTAAAAGCATATCAACACTTAGTGTTGATTAGGTTATGCTATTTTTCTCATACCCTAGATATTTTTGTTATTCTTATGTGTGACGCAAGTAGCACAACATTTATTTAAATAATATTTGATTAACATAAATGAAATTGTCAAAAAATGGATCATTCGCCCTACGCTTAAAATTTAATCGAAGTGTACTTCAATTTTACTATTTGTTTATTTTTATTAAAGTTTATGCGCTGTTGGGTTACTAATCACAAATCCGTGGCTAATTATCCAAATTCGAAACGTCCAACATGGTATATAATAGTTAAAAAAATTATTATGAATTTGAAAGAACATAAATTAATCTACTGTACAACGCGGATTTTGTTACTAAAAATAACTATTCTTCAATTCGTTTATGACTACAAATCAACAAATTTTATACAGTTTTAAATTTAAATAAAATAAAACAGAAAATTCTTAAAAGCCGAAAATTAATTACTTGAAACCCATAAAAAATGTAAACAAACAAGTTTGGACTGCGGGGTTCAACCGTGCTTCAACCAGTTAAAACGAATGCAGCATTGCTCGCTCTATTCGACGCAAATAGCAGCAAAATTGCGCGACACTCGCGGGCGATGAAATTATAAATATAGAAATGGCGGTATTGAGCGGGGGCGCGCGCACGCATATCACGAGAGAGAACGCAACGCGGTCAATGGCACACAACTTTTTACTCGCTCCCTTTCAGTCATGGGCAAAATGCTTTTTTTGAAGAAGAATAAACTGATAAAGACAAAGGATGATTGATTATTTCGATAGTTAGATAACATTGTGTTTTCTACATAAAGTATTTGAAAAGTTTCAAAAATATTTGCGTGAAACCGTTTTGAGCAATTGTCTAAAAAAGATCATTTATCTAGACGAGGTGTTAATTTACCTAGGAAACACATCATATACATGCATTTAGATGTTTTCAGCTGAATATATAAGCGTTTATTTTGATAAGTATTTTTTCTTATAGAATTGAATAGTAGCATGGCTTATTTTAACGAAATACTATTTTAAACAAAATAATGTATCTAGATACAGTGTTGTGCAAATAATTATGTAGATATCGCATTCTATAGGTAAATTATCTAATAAGAATGCCGGATAAATTTAGCTATTGTTTTATCTACTCTTTATCTTATTCTCTACGAATTTATCTAAATATCCATGTATCGAGATATTTATCTAGATATTATATGTATCTAGATAAAATAATAAGATCATTTATCTGGATAAATTAATCTTGATACTTGCCCAAAACTGCTGGATCTTCCTTTTCGCGAGAATGAGCAGCTCGTTATTTTCCGGATATTCGCGGAAGTTGCGCGATATTACTTTCGCGTGTAAACCGCGAATTCGACGTTCGTACCTCGTCAGTAATATTACCGGTATATCGTTATAATAATGGCTCGCGCGGAACACGAAGGATAATCTCTCGCTAAGAATCTTTCTCCCCGTTTACTCTTACTTACTCCGGAGGAGCGAGCGCGCGGATTTTCGCGAATCCCGGAAGAGACGCGCAAAGCGACGAGCAGAGGCTTCGCGTAATTGAGAATCGTGAAAATGGGGCCAAGCCTTTACTTCGTCCCCGTTATAAGACGAAGAGTGGAAGGGGAAGAGATAAAGGAAGATAAAGAGAAAGAAGGCCAAGTTTTGCAACCGCTACGTGACTTACCAGCGATTTTCTAATACCCGCGAGTCGCGGCGCCCGATAACAATGGCAACTAGAGAGAATATTTTTTTTTTTCGCGAGTCAATGATTAAGATGACCATTGTGATTTACTTTTGGTTCTTCTGACATTTCGACTTATAAAAAGATGAAACTGTTGAATTAAGATCACAAATTTAATTGTATATAAAAATGAAAATTGGACAATGATTTGCATTCTTTAAGCTAGATTGTGACAACTCAAAATTAAAATAAGTAAAAACGAGTTACGGACGTATACTTTTGAAAATATTGAGACAATTTTATTAGCTCGTATGAGAAGATGGGATTAACCTCTTTCGAGCGAATATTCTCACAAGTTGAATCAATAGTCATACAGTGAATAGTGAATTTGTCATTAAAAGTAACTAGTAAATTTGACTTATTATTTGTAGTGAAAAATTCACTGCGCGCTTTGATTAAATAAGTGTGAATATTTAATCCAAGAAATATTAGTTTCATATTTTCATCAAGCATTTCTTCCAATATTTTGAAGAATACAGAACGATGTAGTTGTCATAGTCTTGTTCGGCCATGGAGAAAATACTAAACTTTGAAAAAAGGTAAAGATCAAAAATAATTGATTCTCTACAATTTTAGATAATATTATCTATGTTACTAACATGTCTATCAAATTTTTTGAACGTTTGCTAATAATTTTTAGAAAAATGAAAATCTATCAGAACCATACTTGAAATAAAGATAATTTATCTAGCTAAAGTTTCATCTAGATAACAGAAAACGTATTATCCACATTACTCTTCTATCTTTTAATTTTAAATTCTTAAACTTGTCTCGGTACACTTCCCCATGGCTGATCTCATTCAACATCTTAATCACCGCCCAACCGATGCCTCAATAACCACCACGCGTATAAATATTCCGCGATCGCGACGCCTTGCAGAGCCACTTTCCCAACCCCTCGCTTAATCTCCTTTCCTTCTTTAATCAAAGTCCCTCGCGGATAATAGCTCGTCGCTCGCGCACCTCGACTGTATACCGCGCGTCGCGTCATTGTCGTCGGCGCGTATTTATGCGCGCGCTCGCCGCCTGTCGGGGGCAATATTTCGCGCAATACGTCAGCCGCCGCCGCCGCTGCGCACAAAGGGAGGAGAAGAAACAATGTCACGTGGCGTGGCCGTTAACAAAATGAGAGACGACGCGGTGTGTGTGTGTGTGTGTGCAAACGAACGAGTTTAATTCAACGCGCCCGGCGTTATTAACGATCTTTGTCTTTCTAGCTCGCGCGCGTTTCTAGCTTGGGCGTGTGCTTGGGTCGCGATCTGGCTTCGGTGCTTCTTTTTTTAATTAACCGGTTCTAGGGGGGGGGCCTTGATGTGAAAGCCTTCGCGCAATTAGTCATTATAATTAAAAGGACGCGAGTTGTGTAATGAATGCGCGGATAGGGGGAGATGGTGGGCGACTTTTTTTCGAAGGTTATGGTTGCCTGACGGGAATTTTGTGGTTACGAGGAGGGATGTTAGCGGACGGTTGTTTGTTTGCTTTGACCTTAACTTTGTGTTGATTTTAGAGACGGTTTTTTCTGTTCTATTGAAAATAAAAAGTAATTCGATATTTTACTTTTACGAGTAGAATGATACGGAACTGAGGTATTTTGAAATTTTCGATTTATTTTTCTTGCAGATTTGAAGAAAAATGTAGCGTGTATTTTTATTGTTGATTTTGTCACTTTTATTAACTGTACTCGAATGTGTATTCTATCTTGAAAACTTAATATTATTCTATAAAAGTAAAGTATGTCCTGGTATGTAGAGTAATGTCCGTTTTGAGGCTGAATTAAATGATTTCTACATTTGTAACTAGTTATTCCTTACCGATGATTGTAAAAATGGTTGACGTTGTACAGAATAATATAGAGCTTTCAGTGACATGTATTAAAAATTAAAGCGAATGAATTTTTGAATGCACGGCATCCTTAAATATAAAACAAATTGTTTACTACACTACAACGCAAAATTTGTAATATTATTGGGTAAAACTACCTGTTTGAAACATATACAAAAGTCGTCGACGAAAAGTTAAAAAATACACCGCCAGCCTGAATTTCGTCCAAGGTAGACAGGAGAAGAACGCAAGGAATTTTTAAAATAAAAGCAGGGCAATAATCACTGTCCCACGAAAGGGGAGCAAAGTTCGAAGTACAAGTGACTCGCGAAGACGATCGATAACTGTGCACACATAACCGATTGAGCGTTTTTTTTTCCTTCTTTTGTTCTTGACCGCATCGAGCTTTTTTTCGTGTTTTATGCGTGATTTCGGTTGAACTATCGCGGTTATTACCCATGAACTGTATAGGATAAGATGATGAAAATAAGTTTGTTGCATAGGTCAAAGGTAAAACAAGTATAATTCAGCCGTTTTTCCCATGATAGAAAAGTGACCCTTTTGAGGATAAATGAAACGATTTTTAAACTAGTAACTAGCAATTTCTTACCGATTTTCTTTTCAATTGCTTGCCTGTAGTCTGAAAAGCGATTCATAAATGGTCTGATTTCTACCAGGGTTATTGTATATTTTTTATTATCATTTGTAGTTCTACATTCCAGTTAAGAGCGGATTGGCGCATTGCTCTTTGACTCTCGACTTTCGACTCGCAGCACTGATGCGAAACCTCGAAAACCCTACATTACAACATTCAAAATGCTCGTTTCGCTATACCTATTTCCGCGATTCATCGCAAACAACAAACTATAACGCTTAGGCATTTCATTTTCGCGCCGCAATCTACTACAACTCCCATCGCCTCGACGTAAACTCGACACAAACAACATTCTGTAATGGAACATTCTTTTTAATCCTTCAAAGAGATTAGCTTGAAGACCGAATTTTATCCAACGATTGTTAGATACTTTTAAAACGTTCGATTAGCTGTTGTTTCTGTTGAGTTTACATTATCTCCCTTATAAATTTCATCTGTCGGCTCTGTTTTTTTTAGAATCTCTAAGGCCGCGCGAAAATAATCATACATTTACTGCACACTTGGAATGTCCTCGAGTTTTATCTTTCGACGTTTATTATTATTATTAAGCTATTAGAAATTACGGTACACGCTCTGGAATAGGCGAATCTTTTATTTCTTCATTTATCGTTAAAACGCTGTCTTTATGCGAGCTTACTTTTTTTACGATTTTACCCATGCTTTTTTCCTCTGTTCATTATGTGCAAGCGCTGAAATGCGAAAGTCGGGGAGAGCCTATTTTTATACTTTTTTTTCTGAATATTTTCAGTGTTATTATGTATACAAATTTCGGATGTCGCCGACTTTATCGATCGATCGTTCGCTTATTCTGACTCTCGATGACATCGGGATACATCGATGCAGGTTGATTATTTATTATACCATGCGCGGTTTTTTTTATACACAAAAAGATTCGACTGTAAAATCTAAACGCGATTATCGATATGTCTGTTGTTTAAAGAGTTGATAATTGAAAGAAGTCTTCGAGACGTCGAGTAATTTTTTTAATATTTCTTTTATGATCGAAGTATATCCAAATAGAGATTTACAGTGTCAAGCAAAAATTCGTTTTTTTTATATAGCGAATATACGACCGAAGACGTAAAATCGTGAAAACCGATGCATCAAAAGTCTGCGTCAGCGACTTTTTGAGCCCGTATAGTCGTTAAGTATTTAATACAAAAAATCGATATAATCGACAAAAGATCGATCGGAAAGATCTCATTCATACAGTTTTGACGTGTTCTTGGTTTCTTTTTCTCCCGCGATTATCGCGTCACCGTCGAGTCGCTGACATCTGTGTATTTATAAGCTTCGAGGTATATATTGGAGAAAGTGCGAGTCCGACGCTTTGTTATTTATTTATTTTTTTTTTTTTTTCATCGTAAAAAGTACATTACCCTACAACGTTTACGCTTAAGACTGCAAAATATCTCCGTGACTCCCTCCAAACGTTCGTGATTCCTGTCTCGCTGATTTTTCTTTTTTACTTTATTCCTTTCTCTTTTTTAATATCTCCTTTTTGAATATGTATATACTTTAATAATGCGATCTCTCTTACGTATCTATTTACAAGACTGTCGCTCGCCGTGTCGCGCGCGCGCATTTTTGTCCCTGAATGAGCTATGATTATATATAACCTTCAATTTATTTTTCCCCCCTTCCTTTCTTGTCTTTCCCCATTCTTTTTTTTTATCACTTTGTGTTTTAATTACCCTTTTCTTGCTTTTTATAATCTAATTTCGTCCGAGTCGACGCACGACTCTGGGGTTTCTTGTGTATTTTTTATATATATACGTGTACTCTTTGTTTATGTATATATATACTTCGCTAGATCGAGTTTGTTTTTTGGTGTTTCCCGTAAGTCCCGCGAGTTGTGCGTCGATTCTGGTTCGACGACGAACAAATCACCTGCGATGTGCAGTCCAAAGAGAATTCGAGGCGCTGCTTTTCTATCTTTTTTTTTCTTCTTGTTCGTGGCGCCTCGAAAAGTCAATGGACGATCTTTAGAGCACTCGAAAAGCGCATCAAATGCTTCGCAACTTTCTATATATACATTATATACAATATATATTTTGTTAACACGTTGCATATATATCATATGCAATATACTTTGTATATTATATATATAATATATATAATACATATAATATTACATATAATATACTATTTATATATTATATATATATTTCATTTGCATGTATATAATTACTTTCTTTTACATTCCATTGCAATGTACAAAATTGATTTTTGACTTTCTTATATGGAGGTCGACCTATTTGCACCCGATGCGCTTTTCTTCGTCTTCGTACAGTTATTGTAATAATCCTAAGCATTTGATTGGCGCGAACCAACGACGCAGGTGCCGAACGTACAGCGCGCCAAAATTTCCGTACAGTCGTACATACAATTATTATTATTCTTACGTTTATTCTTTTCATATCTTCCTCGCGATTTCTAGGTATATATGTATATACGAGACGCGCGTGTATATATAGGAAAAATTGGTACAGAATACTGAGGAAAATATGGATATAGATGTAGAAGGAGGTAGAGTATACAATATAGAGAAAAAGTAAGAAGGTCGCGAGCGATCGGGAATTTTTTCGGCCCCCTTTTTCCTCTGTTATTTCGTTTTCTTTTACTTCTTTGTTTTTTACTTCTCTCGCTTGTAGGAAAAAACACGTGGAGAGCAACGATCGCCGTATATATTCGAAGGCTGAAAATATGTATATAAGTATATATCTGCGCGAGTATCTAAAAATGGAAGACGAGGGGCAGGTTGGGATTCACTTTTTTTTTTATTTATATGTATAATATATATATCTCCTATGAGTTTGTTTACTCTCTATATCGCCGCGCTTGGCTACAACTGCACTCACACCTTTCGTCCGCTTTCGATTCGAACGAGAATTCTTTCGCTCCTTAATTATATAATATATATATTTTTTACAACTGGTGCGCGCGATTTCGTACATTTTGTAAAAACGAAATTGTACAACGTCCAGAAAAAATAGCTCAACCCTGTGAGGTTCTGTTTTATGATCTTGAAATATTTCTCATGTAATTACAACAGCGACAACTAAAATGAAAAATTAATGTCCCCTAATGTGCGTAAATAAGTAAGTGTGCTTGCGACGCCTGGTAACAGAATCAATAATTTTGATGCATAATAGTATGGCAAGTGTTTGTCTCTGTAGTAGATAGTTGTGCAAGAATATAATTGACTTATTACTCGAATATTATTTTATGTGGTTGATGCTGTTACATATTCCATAATTGTAAATTATTCGGTACCTGATTACACAAGTATGAGACGATAAACATACACGGAAAAATACTATAAGTAGAATTCATAAGAATAGAGTTTGATTATACAGGAAATAAAAAATTGTTTTAGCTTATTTACGTGGACGAGATACCTGGATAAAGCATCTTCTGGGTTATATAATAGCTTTATACCAAACAGCTGAAACGTTTACTTTTTAAGCCGTTAACCCTTTCAGTTACACCAATAGGGGTGTAATATATTATTTATGTTATGTATATCATTATAGGTTTTTGGGTCAAAGATTGCAATATGAGTCTAGAGTTTCAAAATTCAAAATGTCGGATCTTAACGAGGCAGACTGAAAATGTGAGAAAGCGACAAATAAGATCATTTCAAACTGTATACGTGTACGTAATTGCGTAGACCATTTTGAACTTTGAAAACCTACATTTGGAATCAGCGACCCCAAAACTATCTAATATGATATGTTAATTAAATTACTGCACTAGTTTAAATCGACGTGAATATACGAAGAATTCAATAAAATAGATGAATATTGCATGATACAGTCGAAAGAAGAAGTAAGAAGTGAGGTATTTATTCCACATTTCCTAAAAACAAAGGATCTTAGTTTGAACTTTCTTTTAGTTTTTCATTCCTCTCCATATAAATTTCACTTTTTTGTACCATTAATACAAAAATAAATGTTGCATTAAGTTATGATTGTCAGATACACAATATAGAAGTTAAAATCCTTATCCACGTATCTCTTTTAATATTAATACCTCTACACGGAGAAGAATAAAATATTAGAATCACTGTTTCAAACACGCTAAAATATGTTTCGAAAAAAGTTAAAAATACCTTAAAAAGTAAAAACTTATTTTTTCAGGAGTACAGACCAAACCTAACCTCAAAATAACACGTCAATAAAATAAAGAGTTTCAGCTGATTTGAAGGCTATTATACATCCTACATACAAGAAAGCTAAAGCAACCTTTTATTTTGGGTAGAATTTACTTTTAATTTCTTTTCATATAGATATAACGAATAACCAAGAACAACAGTGCGACCGGACTAAAAAATGTCACCTGGTGATTTGGTACACACCTGATAGAATCTACTAGTAAGATCATCAGGCCGATTCACTTGCTTATCACCTGATTTATCACATAAAAACATTAGTGAGTAAATAAATAAATGTTACAAAAATGTCAAGTTACAAGATTTGAATCTACCTATATGGATCGTCAAATTTATCTATCAAAACATTTCACGTAAAGAAAAAAAAATTTTGTAACGATATTTTATATGTTCAATCAGCTGATAAATCAAATGATAAATTGGCTAACATAACCAGGCGATAAATCACGTGATTATATCAGTTGATCCATTAGGTAACTCAAGTAGTCGATTCTATCAGGTGATTTATTCAGGTGATTATTGATAAATCATGTGTGATTCCATCAGATGCTATATAATGAGAAAATATCAGGAAAATTGTCACTACACTTGTCACTTGTCTTTTTTTTCAGTAGAGAATGGCGCGCTTTGACCTCAGCGCACGGCATAAAGATATACACAATCTTGCGCGGAGGCTTATCGATGACGCAGCCGAGCGCCCGAAGCTTCAACTTATTCGCTTATAAAATATTCCACCTCGGCATTGTGCGAGTGTAAGCTTATTAAGGGACTTTTAATAACTCCGGGGCGAGCTCAGATTCGCGAGAGCTTACGGATGAATTTTGCCCGAGACGAGATACGATAATGGAAAACTCATTATGCGCGGCGGTAAAAAACTTGCGGCGCTACATCCTGCTTCGAATGCATTGAATTACACGACGTTTCTTATAACGAAGTTTAAAAAATCCTGATGGATTGTTGACCTCTTTGTGCATTCGTATTCATGTGATGCCACGACATTTTCAACGAAGTATTGCAATAACTTTCTTTAAGTCAACAAAGCTAAATAAAAGGCTGCACTCATCTGGGTCATAGATTATTTATACTATATTTGAATGTCATGCTAAAATATTCAACCAATAACATACACGAATAATGTGCTGATAAGATAGTACGGGTAATGTTTCAAAACAGCATTATAATATATAATTAGATAAAACTATTTCTAAACCATTAAAATATACTTCATAATTTGTTCTTTAAGAGATTAAAAACTATTCTTTAAACTTAAGAAACTTCTACGTAAATAGTAACAAAAAATAGAATTCGTCAGTGGTAACTAAAACTCGCCAATGCGCAGTTGCATCGCCCGCGGAAGCAACTGCAGTGAACTTTTCGGCTCGAGGGGGGGGGGCTTAAAGATTCGGCGACTCTTCGGGCCGCGGGGGCAATTTTCCCGCGAAATAATCGATTATCGGCGCGCGGTAATCTCCGCTCCCGGGGCTCGTCCAGCCATTTTTCAAGCGGGCGATAGGCCGCTCGAATCACGGCCGGGAAATGACGAATTTACGCCGGCTGCGCGCGGGACGAATCTAATTTCGACGTGTGCGACGATGCAAAAAGGAGCCGCGGGATTTTTGCTGGACGGCGCGCTTCGACACGTGTGCTTTTTCTCCGTCGAGCTCGTTTAAAGTTGCAGTAGGCATACAGTCCGTGTTAAAAGATAGTTTTTTAGCTTTAAATTGGTAATAAATTCATCGTGCAGAATGGTTATTTTATTTTTAGGTTATTTAATGGATGGAATATATCTGGAAAAACAATATTACTGAAATTAAAGTTACATTGAATGAATGGTAATAAAATGATTCATTGTTTTTGAAGCAACATTGACAAATATTTTATTGATTTTAAGAATTATTAATTTTGAATCACCAGCAATAAACTTTTTACGTCATAATAAATGCAATAATAATGCAGTATTTGAATATTACTTTTTAAAATGTTTCGCTTAAGCTCTATAAAAAATACACTGAATTTTTCAATTTATTTTTCGGATTTTTTTTGATTTTTTACCTATAAATATTGGTAAAGTCAGTGATTTAAAATATTTATTTGTAACGTTTCTTTCTATAGAAATATGTTTACAATAATATCGAATAAACAGATTTCTGATTATTTTCAAAAGTTAAATTTGAAAACCAATGATTTAAAATTTGACAAAAACAAATTATTGTATAGAATACGGCTTACGTATCTTTATTGAAGTTTACTCTCAACACGACACGACCGCTTTGTTTTTGTCTACTTTTTCTACCGTTTTAGGAAAGACCGTCCCACGGACGAAAAAGTCTGATTTACGACTGTAGTAGCGGGGGATTGCTTTTCTCTTCTGCTCTATTTTAGCACGTTTTATTCGATTGTCGAACACACTTTACACACGCGAATCGACCGAAAGTGAAAAACACGTGAAAGCGTTGTAGCACAGAATCGAGCTATTTACAGGCGGACGCGTAAAAAATATCTTCGTATTGCGCGACATATGTACCAATGATTCTATGAATTTTCAAAATATTATAATTTTAAATCTGAGTAAGCTTTGATACTGTTACATTTTTGGGAGTTTTTTACATTAAAATATATGTTGAGCTTGTACATTAAATTACAGTAAGATAACCCTAGGAGAAATGTGAACATTTTGATATTAGATTTAGAAAAAAAAACTATTATTAGCAATAATTATCTATTATTTGGAAATCTTTATCAAAATGACTAGATTATGATTTAGAAGATTTTTTCTTATAAATGGTCTGATTTCTGTCAGGGTAATAATTATATTTTTATGTACGTTTATTGTTTCGCAGAAAATAAATTATTCAACGATTGCGCGAAAAATATTTCAAGATCATAAAACTTCGCCTTTAAAATACCAGCCATAAATCACAGTAAAAGTTATCGGATCATAACCTAGAATAAGCGCAAAATATACAGCGTCGAGTAAAATTATATACGAGATTCAAGTTCATTTATACTAAGTCACGAGTAAATTAAATCCTTAAATTAATAGCACAGAAGATTGACAACAAGAGTTTGATTAATCACACAATTTCAGAAGAATTAAGTGCTTCAACCCGTAAAAAATTAACATTACTCTCTGAATTCCGCGAATCATACCACGGTTCGAATTCAAAGTTAAACTTAACCATAAGAAATTCGAACCACTCTATTTTCATATATTCAACTATATGTCCAGAGAAAAATGTCAATGTGAAGAGTTTACCGAGTGAACAAGAGTTGAAAGCTCGTACAAAACTACCGTTACGACGCTCGAGGTTTCACGGGCTCAAGACTCGCAAAATTCAGCGTCGTATCCCCGCGTAACGGCCTCACAATTATTTAGAATTTGATCGTCGAGCGGTATCATATCGTCACGTGGGGTTGTAATGACAAACGTGGATCTACGATAAATAATAATGGCAATCGTAAATTTGCGCATTTCAACTAATAATAATAATCGCGTAATGGCGTTATCACGCGTTCCCGATATCGTATAATCTCCTAGAAGACCTATATAACCTAATGTCTATGTAATAACGGTGAACCTGTTTGACACCCGCGACGGGTACATGTATGTGTATATATATATATATATATATGGATTTTGTTTTCTTTGTCCTCGCGTAACAATACTTTATCATTCGCTTCTCTCTATTTCTGTCATTTATTTATAATATATATACGAGCTCCTTTTATTATTTATATTTTTTTATAAATACTTATTTCGATATATATACATATATGCATTTATATATGTATAATGTGACATCCACGCGCGCGCGCTTTAAAATTCGGTTCAGTCGCAAGGTGTCGAGCCCTTGATAATAATTGTTTGTGTCTTTTCGTCTTCGGTCTACTTTTTATTACAAGAAATTTCATTGCGTTATACGTTCAGTTTTTTTTTTTCATTTTTATTTGATCGCAATGGCATTAATAAGAATATGCACGAGATAATCGAATGACGACGTTATCGCCAAAAAGTGAAAATGCCTCAACGCGATTTTATGCAGTGAGTTCTTCTTTTCGGTTCACTTTATGTATACGCGCGCTCGTTTTTGCCGACCGCGACTCTTTCTAATTCTGTACCGAAAAATCTTTTCTTTTTCTTTAATCTCTAACTATTTACATGAAAAACTATCTAATCATTATAAATTAGACTATGATTAGCTAAAGACTAATTGTGCATCAAAATTACTTGTGCATTTAAATGAATTATGATTATCAATAAATAAATAAATAAATAAATAAATATATACATTAGCTCGATCGTTCATTTGTTCTTCTTTTTCGGTTACGGAATTAAATTCAGTTTTCTACCTAATTCATCGCTCGACCTTGTTAACTGCTCCTGAAATTATATACTTAATTCAGTAAACGTGCCCTCTCTTTTAAACATTTTCAGGAACTCCACATTTTTGGTTTTTTGGCAAAAGTTAAAATTTATCGCGATTTTCTACATACTTTGCATGAAAATCTTTTTTCTTCGTTGAGGATGTCGAAAGACACTGTCACTTCAATCGAATTATCATTGCTGTCAATTGACATGTCATTTTTTAAACAACTTTTATCATTCCTAAGAAATAAGAAGTCAGTTAAAATTCACAGCAACCCGAGAAGTGTAATGACAGTATCAACCGACTCTACTGGAAATTAAATGAATCCTGCACTTTATACTTTGTTATTTGAACTTGAATATTGGTATCTGATATACATATCATTTGTCATATACTTATAAAAGATTATCAGAAATAACAAAAATAATGAAATCTTGCAGATACGATTTTATACCATACCGTCAACCTAATAGTTGGACGATGACCGAACCTGCGAATTAACGGTGCACCGATGACGGAACCCGAAATCCAATGATCTGAGACGGCTTCAACCCAACCCAGAAACTACCGTTCCGACGATGATAGAATCCGCAAAATAGTTCAATGACAAAGCAAGCCGCATTCTAATGGTCTGGCGTCAAAACGCAACCCGCAACCTAACGATTTAATGACGACCGAACCAGCAATTTCGGGTACTTCTACATGACGACGGGACGGATACATTCTGGATCGAAGAAATGGAAAGTTTTCAACATCACTAACCTCGATTTTGCGCCAAATAGTAAACAGTCTGAAAACCCTTGAAAATTATATTTTATTTCTTATTGATATCGCTAAGAAATTTCGATTGTGACTAAAGAATTTTTGTATTGTTTATTATTTATTTTGATGCAACTTTAAGGTTATGAACTTTGAAATCGTCCCGATCTTCCGATTTGAAAGGCACTCGTCCCGGCCTCATCATTAACGGTACAAGGATAATTGAATTAGCAACCTAGCGGTCTAGTGATGACCGTATCCACAATCCAATTGTCTGACATTGTCCGAATCCGTAACCCAATACTTCAACGATGATAGAATCCGTAACTTAATAGTCCAGTGACAACCGAAAACGCATTTTGACGGCCTGACGAAACCCAAACCTGCAACCTAACAATCTGACGATGACCGTACCTACTTTAACCAGTAACCGACGACCGAACCCGGAATCTAATCGTTCAACATCGATCGAACCCACAACCAATTGTCCGATATAAACCGGGTCCGTAACCCGTAACTTAATAATCCAATTACAACCGAAGATGCAATCTAACAGTCTGACGAAACCCAAATCCACAACCTATAACAATCCAACAAATACCGAACCCGCCACCCAATCATCCAACATTCACCGAACCCGCAGCCTAGTTCCCCGAAATCAGTCCAACCCAATTATCCGACTACTACCGCATCCCGCGATCCTCTAATTTCCAGTAGCCCATCACGAAGAATCAAAATCGGAAAAAGGAGGTGTGTACACGTGAAACAGGGAAGAGGCGTTGCTTTTTGGCGGAGAGAAGGGGGGATAAAGTACGACAGCCACGGGCAGTGAACGGAACGTAGTTCGAATCCTCATGATCAACGCTCGCTCTCGAGATTCAAGACACGAACCGAGCCTTCGCGCCTCGCGCCGCGACTTCAGACGCGCGTCTCGTTGTACGGACTGCCGGCCCCGGACTGCCTGGCTCTATACGACTCGTTGGCGCTCTCGCCGGGCACGCTGAACGCTACGTTGGGCACCTGCGCGGGATCGTCGTCGCCGCTGCTCGACGTCGCGGCGCCTCCACCACCACCACCACCAGCAGCAGCGCTCGGCCCAGCCGGCTGCAGCAGAGCCCGATGGGCCTGACTCGTCGCCGGTGCAGGCTGTTGCTGCTGCTGCTGTTGGTGCTGCTGCTGCTGCTGCTGGGAGGGGGGCGGCTGCACGCCGGCCTCGCTTATCGAGGTCGTCGAGGCGAGGATGCGCCGACCGCGTACCTGATAGCGCTGCGGATAGCAGCGGCCGCAGCACGACTGGAGGAGGCCACCTCGCGAGGCCGTGCTGTGGGCCGGCGAGGTCAGGGGCGAGGGCGAGCCCGGCCTCTTGGGCGCGCCGTTGTACGGCACCTCCATCTCCACGAACTCCCGGTCCTGCAACAGAGAGAGAAACAGCGGGAGTTAGTTTCGACGGATGGATGAGTTGGGTGTGAATTTTATTCTCATTTTATTGCGAGATGGTAGTTAATTTTAAACCTGTGGGATTGTTCAATGATTGCAGTCTTGGAAATTGAAAGTAGTCTGAGGGAAGCTTAACGTGGAATTCAAATTTGTTTTAGAGGATTTTACAACGATCTAAAGCTAATTATGGATGGTGTACAAAAATAAAATAATAAGAATTGTATATATTCTAATGTATCTATAGATCTTGTCAAGTCAGTGACTGTTTGTTGAAAGAAACACTAAAGAATGTGTGTTTAAAAATGTTGACTAACAATTGTTAAAAACAATTTATGCTTCTATTTTTCTGCGTTTTAACTAAAATATTTGTGCTCAGAAGGTCAAAAAACATATGGTAAGTCTAGTTAAAATCCTGGACCTTCAACAGGTCACCTTAGCCTATCTGAGGTCACTTATAGACTATTTTTTTCAATACTTATAGATTTTCAATACATAACGGTACACTACACTAGCCCCCTCCCCCTCTTTCACATTTTATCACAGTATGCTTAATCCCCCCTTGAAGCGTCACATTATATGCGAATGGCCCCTTAGATTAGTTTTGTAATATTTCCGTTACGTGAATAGGTACTACGAGATATTTATTCTGTACATCAGGAACTATTTATTTTTGTAATAACTGTTTATAAAAATGACGAAATAACTTTTTTATAAATAAAACATGTATGCACATTCTTTCGAAAACGTTTGTGTGTATTTGTCGCTGGTGCAGCTGGTTATTTTCTTCTTGGCATAATATACAAAATTGATAAAATATTACAGTGATGAGGGTAGTAGTTTTATTTAAATTTTTTTACATTATACAGCGATTCGATACAAAAGTAATTTATATCAAATACTATTATTTCATACAGTTACTATATGATTTTACAATTTTTAAATCTAGGAAACCAAATGAAATGGTAATTGATGCTTGGTACACTAAATAACTGTGGTATCATAAATGTTAATAATAAAAGAGTTATGAACAAAATGATTTCATTGATAAAAGAATTGTTAATTACTTTTCATTGTAATTTAATACGATATAAATTTTATTTTGCACGTAAGTTTATTGAGTACAATAAAATTTATTTCTTTTACGTTAGCACTCTATATTTTTTTATTTTATTCGTCAGTTCAAGCGTATGTACATTCCTCAGCTAGTATTTATTTTAGAGGTACGCGCTGTTGTAAAAACAACATGACACAGCTGCAAGCTCCACTTCTTTGATGCTAGTGAAACATAAAGAACTCGATCGCATGCGCTGCTTTTGCTACTTATATTTGCATGGAAAATATTACCAAACATACAGTTGCACTTCAAAGAAGCGTTTAAGATTCAGTATTTTCAATATTTACTAAAATTTTCAAAGATGTATCCTATTCAAATAAATTTTTCTATTTCCGTTATTGTGTGTTCTTGATAGTAATAGTGATGTATCAAGAATTCATTTGTTAATTCTTACTAAATCTTCTCATTTTATTATATATATTGTTGAGTAATCGAAGAAAAAAGTTGATAATCATTTAAGAAGATAAGATTTCGATTTGAGAGACTACTAGTGCAAATACATTCAGATGCAATGTATATTCAAGTGTACATTGCAAAAATTGATGTGTCGGTGGAGTAGGTTAAATGTTCGATGCACATTTTACAGAGATGTAGGTCAATAGTCTATCGGTTTCGAGTAAATATTCACTCGAAGAATGACAGAATTCACTCTAGCGCGAACAGCAGATGAGTTACGTATATGCATATTTTGCCAGGGGATTTGTGATTTTAAGCGAAGTCAATTTGAACGACGTGTATTTTTATTAATGATCGTTCAGCTTGAAATACTTCTTAAATTCATATAAATGTCTTGCACTGGTGTATAAAGATAAATTAGTTGGATCGAATACATACATATAACGAAGTATTAAGATTAAATTTATATCGTAATTCAAAATATTTGCAGATATAAATTCTATCGGAATCATGGAAATATAGAAAAGATTATTTAACTGTTATAAAGATAAAACTATTCTATTTACGAACAAAATTTAATATCCAAAAAACACCATCAAATGATCATATGTTTTAATAGTTACCGAATTTGATTATAAATAAATTTATTTTTTTATAATATTTCGAATGCATCAATTTACTTATAGTAAGAACATTCGAGATTGCTAAAAGCATTATGCAAGGTAACAAAAAATAAAAGTTTTTTTCGAGGACCCCACACATATATACACAAAACCCGGCTTTCGAACCCCATGCGCTTATAACGATTTCCTTCTCCGTCCTTAAACTTTTCCGCGCAGCGCGCACCTGCACCGCATCGAATGAAATTTTCCGCGTTCGCAGAACTAGTATTCCATAAACAAGAAGTAAAACGTGTAAAAAATAAATATACACCCGTACACTGAGAGATAGAAAACAGCCCTTATGAAATCCGAGTATCGCATAAACTCCTCGAATCCATCCGAACGCTCTCCTCTCTAATATGCACGAGCGCGAGAACGCGGGGGAGGATATATACGAATGGAGAAAAAAGAGAGAAAGACGAACGATAGACAACGAGCTGAGCAAATACACACCGCGGGTCGAGTTTCGAGTTTGCGCGCGATGGCCTCTCGTTTTCGAGCTCGTTTCTTTTTTCTGTCGCATCTCGCTGTGTTTACTCGCTCTTTCTCGTTCTCGCGCGGTTCGCCTTTTGCAGCGAAGGCATGAGCTTGGTTAAACGTATTTTCTCGCGTCTCAAAGACAGGAGCGCGTGTTTACGCGGTTTGAATTTTTCCCGCCTCGCTGTGTCTTCTTCGAGAGATTTGGAATAAAATCGAGCTTTGGATCGAGGGTGGAGTCGTGTCAATTGCGTATGAAAACGGTGTGCGTCGAGGCGTTGGTGTAATGATTCTGTTAGCGGTGTGTTCAGATTGCTTTTGTTTCATTTTTTAGCGAGGACTTGGAGAGAAAAATAGTGAATGATTTTATATAACTCAACTATTGCTGAGCTGTCTGTCGCAGCTATCTGTCATCCTACGTGAAAATGATTTGTAAGAAGTATGAATTTTGACTTTTGGATCAATCTAACATCTGACAATACTTGAAAACTCTTACAAATCCTGTCAAAATATTTTATCTTTAGAAATATTACGAGGGTAGTTCAATAAGTCTTTAGAATAAAGTATAAAAACAATTTTTTTTGGGTAAATTTTTTTTTATTTTTCAACATAATCTCCTTGGAGCTCTATACACTTGGTCAATCGCTTTTTAAGTTTTTTTAATCCTTCAGAAAAGTGCGTTTTCGGAAGTTCCTCAAAATAAGCACTTACAGAGGCAATGACGTCTTCGTTGTCCGTAAATCTCTGTCCACCGAGCCATTTTTTAAAGTTTGGAAATAAGAAAAAGTCACTGGGGGCTAAATCTGGTGAATACGGTGGGTGTCGACCAATTCGAATTTTAGTTCTTCAATTTTAGCCATTGAAACGAAGCATGTGTGAACTCGGGCGTTGTCGTGATGAAAGAGAATTTTTTTTCTCGCCAAATGTGGTCGTTTTTTTTTAATTTCTTCTTTCAGCTGCTCTAATAATGATGCATAATACTCACCAGTAATTGTTTTACCCTTTTCCAAGTAGTCAATAAGTATAATTCCACGTGCATCCCAAAAAACTGTAGCCATAACCTTACCAGCTGACTTTACGGTCTTTGCCTTCTTTGGAGCTGGTTCGCCTGTGGAAATCCACTGTTTGGATTGTTCCTTTGTCTCAGGAGTGTAGTGGTGTATCCATGTTTCATCCACAGTCACAAATCGACGAAAAAATTCCTCAGGATTCCGACTTATGCGCGCCAAAAGAGCCTCAGAGGCGACCACTCTACTGCGTTTATTCTCAGCTGAGAGCAAACGCGGCACCCATCTTGCCGATAGCTTTTTCATGCCTAATTTTTCATGTAGAATTGAAACAACTGCACCTATAGATATCCTTGTAGCCTCAGCTAACTCACGCACTTTTAATCTTCTATCCTTCAACACCATATCGTGGATTTTATTGATGATTTCGGGAGTAGTTGCTTCTACGGGCCTTCCTGAACGTGGTTCGTCACTTATTGATGTACGACCACGCTTAAATTCATTTACCCAGTTATAAACCGTTGCTAAGGCAGGGGCAGATGTGCCATGAACTGAGTCCAATTCATTTTTTATCTCATATGGAGTTAAACCCTTTAAATGAAAATGTTTAATTACCGCTCTGAACTCGTTTTTTTCCATTTTTCTTAACAAGCAATTTTTTTTTTTCAATTGGTTATAAAAACACGTAAACTCAGAAGATGTGGACTGTGACTGCACCATATATCTAGTCGGGAGTGGTGCTGACTGAAAACAGATGATTTGGAGCGATTCGCGCGCCATCTGTTGGTCATTCTAAAGACTTATTGAACTACCCTCGTATCATCACAATCAATCGTAACTTGTTGTTAAATTGGAAGAAAAGTTAGGATTTATACTTCTAACCAATCGTTTTCAATAAGGATAATAATAGCAAACAATGAATTTTCTACCTACTTTTCCATAAACTAGAAAGTTAAGCTGTTTTAATTTCTCATTCGCTGTTATAAACTTTAACCTTTCTTCGGATACTTGGATACAAACGTTCCCGTTAACCTGGCATGCCAATTCTGACTTTATAGATTTTTATTCAGTAGCTCAAAATCCTACGCCATAACACAAATACGCTAAGATACAGTTACAAACAGTTCAACAGAAAAATGTGCTCCTGAAAAGGCTTAAACTCCCTTCTGGAAGTATTATTTCGCTCGACATACAACTTCATAAACGTTTGACACTCCTATCATCGTTCCAAAAGACATCCGTTTCTTTATCCCAGTCTATCAACCTTTATATTCAATTCATTCGTTCGCTATAAGATGCCTGGCATTGTCTTCGATTTTCTTCACAAACTACTCAATTGTCTCAAAATACAATTAGCAGCAAAACAGAGCGATTTTTCAAGTAATCAGCAACGAATTAGCTTCGTACAAGAGATTTTTTAGCGCACGCACAAATATACCAATTTTCGCGTCAAAGTCGACCGCACCAACCAAAGTATTTTTACACGAACTCGTCATTTGCCCAAAGAGCGAGGGGGGAAAAAAACTTTTTAAGAGCTTAATGTCTCTTTGACGACGAGTCGGCGCATAAAAAGCTTCGGCGGCGCGGAGCAGTAATTCCGAGAAGACGTGGCTCGCGAATGCAAATGAAATTTCCCCCCAATTAAGTCGCGAACTTCCTCCATCTTAGCCGTCCCTCGTTGTGCGACGTCGAAAAGAATCCATTTAAATGCGATTTCTCATTCATTCGTTTCGAGAAGGGAACCAAAGCGAAGACCCGTAAAACAAAATCTTTTCGTGCGTATCGTACTTTGTCGAAACGCTGTCAATTGCACTGCAGCACTACGCTTTCTTAGGTATTACAGTTTTCTCTTTAGAAATTTGTATTAATTTATTATTATTTCAAAATGAATGCTTAACTATTCATCACATACGTGTTTTTAGTTTCCGAAATGTACAATGTGTAAAAAGAATATCTTGGAAGCTTGTGCAACAAATGAGCATAAAAACAATAGATTTCTAACACTATAGTACAACACTTACCAGATATTCATATCCTGTAAAAATTTCGCACGCAAATACAAATTCAAATTCAACTAATGTTTTCTTCTTACTTATCCCCCAGGCAAACGTAACTCTAGAAAAATGACTTCAAATATAGTGCTACGACTTTATTTATCTTGCCAAAAATGTTAATTCTCGCAAGGCTTTCTCTCTCCGACAAAGCGAAAACTCCATGATATCCCCACTTGAAACCAAAGCAGCGCAACTCCTTGCATCGTCGCTCACATGCATGCCGCAGTATCGTCGCGTCGTATATGTAAATCCCGGTGCGCATGGCCTCGCGACGGCTAAAAGCCTGTCTCCGCATCCTCCTGCACCGAAGTTAAGTGTATACGTATCACGGAGGTGCTCTTTTTCTCACAAGAATACAAAAAGTGGACATAAATACGACTTCATAAATATGTGTACATTAAGGTTCAAAATAATTAATTATTCGTCATTAAGGGGGGAGTCTGCTTTAAAAATACCAAACTTCAAACTTCGAAAAAATTTGGAATTTGACAACTTCTTCGGTAGTTTTTGAGTTCATATAGAAAAGAAACTTATAAAAATTTAAAAAAATGTTGTCTCGACTCCAGGCGCTCTGGCAAAATGTTTTGTATATGTATGAAACAAGATGAGTACCAAGTTGTATCAGCAGGGTTTGAGGGAAGAATGGGGTCCAGAGAGATATTTACCAAATCGTGCGAGGAACAAGCAAATTTCTCGCACGCTATCCAAGTATGAGAAATCGAGCTTCTTACTTGGCGATTCAATAAAATCTTTTGCTAAAAACTTGTAGAAACTTTAAAAATCAAAATACATTATTTTTTTTAGAAAATATCTCCTTGGATGTATAATATATGTGTGTGTGTGTGTGTGTGTGTGTGTGTGTGTGTGTGTGTGTGTGTGTGTGTGTGTGTGTGTGTGTGTGTGTGTGTGTGTGTGTGTGTGTGTGTGTGTGTGTGTGTGTGTGTGTGTGTGTGTGTGTGTGTGTGTGTGTGTGTGTGTGTGTGTGTGTGTGTGTGTGTGTGTGTGTGTGTGTGTGTGTGTGTGTGTGTGTGTGTGTGTGTGTGTGTGTGTGTGTGTGTGTGTGTGTGTGTGTGTGTGTGTGTGTGTGTGTGTGTGTGTGTGTGTGTGTGTGTGTGTGTGTGTGTGTGTGTGTGTGTGTGTGTGTGTGTGTGTGTGTGTGTGTGTGTGTGTGTGTGTGTGTGTGTGTGTGTGTGTGTGTGTGTGTGTGTGTGTGTGTGTGTGTGTGTGTGTGTGTGTGTGTGTGTGTGTGTGTGTGTGTGTGTGTGTGTGTGTGTGTGTGTGTGTGTGTGTGTGTGTGTGTGTGTGTGTGTGTGTGTGTGTGTGTGTGTGTGTGTGTGTGTGTGTGTGTGTGTGTGTGTGTGTGTGTGTGTGTGTGTGTGTGTGTGTGTGTGTGTGTGTGTGTGTGTGTGTGTGTGTGTGTGTGTGTGTGTGTGTGTGTGTGTGTGTGTGTGTGTGTGTGTGTGTGTGTGTGTGTGTGTGTGTGTGTGTGTGTGTGTGTGTGTGTGTGTGTGTGTGTGTGTGTGTGTGTGTGTGTGTGTGTGTGTGTGTGTGTGTGTGTGTGTGTGTGTGTGTGTGTGTGTGTGTGTGTGTGTGTGTGTGTGTGTGTGTGTGTGTGTGTGTGTGTGTGTGTGTGTGTGTGTGTGTGTGTGTGTGTGTGTGTGTGTGTGTGTGTGTGTGTGTGTGTGTGTGTGTGTGTTTGTGTGTGTGTGTTTGTGTGTGTGTGTTTGTGTGTGTGTGTTTGTGTGTGTTTGTGTGTGTTTGTGTGTGTTTGTGTGTGTTTGTGTGTGTTTGTGTGTGTTTGTGTGTGTTTGTGTGTGTTTGTTTCTACGTGTTTGTACGTGTGCGTGCATGCGTGCGTGCATGCGTGCGTGCTCGCGCGCGTGTGTGTGTGTGCAGTATTTTCAGCATGCCTCTGCTCATTTATTTCTTCACGTAGCATCGTAACGAAAACCATTTTCTTTATCATTACAATATCATCGATCCACAGCTAATTTTAATTACACCTGTCACCTCCACCCCAAAATCTCGAACCATTAATTCTTCATATCTGTAAATTGTAAAACACGATCAAAACCATCGCGTCGCACCGCAGTGTAACGGCCACCTCTCCAGCCCCGTGCGCCACTGCCAGCAGGAGAATGCGCATCGCGCGCGGGGCATAATCGCGCGCTGGCTGTATCGACGAGCCCTCGCGTCCGGCGCTGCGGGCACGTATCAGCGAGGAGGAGGGGGGAGAGAGGGAAGGCAGCCTGACAAATTGTTAACCCAGAAACGTGCCTGGAAAGCAGCTGGCTGCCGCGCGGCCGGGATGTGGTGGCTGCACGCCGAGCCGGAAGCCGCGATTTCAGTCGGGCTGTAATGGCGGAGAGAAAGAGAATGAGAGAGAGAGATCGTGGTCTGTACTTGTAGAGATGCGACGAGATCGTTCGGAGAGGGTACGAGAGGTTAGGGGTGAATTGGAGACTGAATTTTTAGATTTGATAGAGAGGGGGGGGGGGCGGAGTTTGAAGATTTAAGATGAGAGTTTGATTTAACCACGTAGGACCTAAGAGATTTAGTCGATTGAAAATTTATATACATGGAAAGTTGTTTGATATAGTGGCAATTTTCATGAAAGTGCTAGTTTTTGTTAATATTTTAAAGCTATTCAAACAAAAATACGATGTGTCGGCATTTTTCCTATTTTATCAGTGAATATATATATACTCGTCATAAGTACTAAAACTCGTATTGTAAATTTTTTTAATATATAGAATCTGAGCCATTTTTAAGTTATTACTTTATTTAGTTTTTGAGCTCAGTCGGCTGATCCATTGCGTAAAATCTTACATCGTTTTTAGTGCATAATTATAAAATTAAAACCTGCATTGTATGAAATTTGGTGACAGTGATAAAAGCAAAAATGTTGCGATGACGAATATGACAGTTTAGTGCATGGAACTGACAATGTTAGTACCGTGATTACATTATCGTGCTTTTACCGTCGACATAAAATTATGTTCAAGTACTGTTTTGGATTTTTAAAATGCCAATTATATGTTTACTACCCCCTACACTCATATCATAAACAATTTATTAGTTTTGTATTCATTTGAGCTAGAAGAAGATGTTATGAAGGTGACTATAATCGTTATTTTAATGAAACAATTAATTAAATTTCAGTTTATGTTTCTGAAAAAATAAAATGCATTATTAATTTACAGGCGACTAATTACTCAAATGCATATAACTTGAATTTATGTTTTGTGATACTAAAATATATGAAAGCTCTTTAAAATGTACCTGAAATTAAAGTAATCAATTAAAATTTCCCGTAACTGTCTGCTTGATAATTACTGTAGAAATGAATATTCAATGACGTGTAGACGAGAAGGACATCGAGATGTTTAAAAATTAAATAATTTCTTGTATGCAATAATGGTACTCGAAACAGCGTGATTCGAAGTAAATACCTAACAGATTATAGTCAAATGAATGTCTACATTCAACTGTAAAGAAATGGATATGACTTAAATAAAAATATTACATTCATATAACTTTTATGTGACAAATCATTTCAGCATCACTGTCACATCAACATTTTATTATGAAAATTCTACGACACGTATTTTTTAGCATTACAGAACAATCACCTTTTATTCCAAGAATTGAGCTTAGGGTATATAAATATGTATCGGGGTATAGTTCCTTTTTCTTTGCATTGTCATGTAAAAATCGTTAATATCATCGTTTAATTTTAGTTATATCAACATCCATCTTAGTTTCATACATAAATAAATAATTGTGACTATCTAATACCCAATTTAATCCATTCACAAGTAATCATAAAATGCATACATTGGAGTGGGACACGGAAATATGTAAGTTCCCCATAAAGCTTGTTATGTATAATAATTAATGCAAAACAATTTTATTAAAATTGTGCATGAAGGGGGTTCTTAAAATATTATTTTTTATTTAAAATAATAATTTGTGCTTTATTGAAAAAAAAACAATTATTAATTCACATAAAACTAATCCGTTATATAAAAAAAATACGCGCGTTGGCTTATGATATGATGATTTAAGTCATATTGAACTAATAAAATCTTATATCTAATCGCAATTATAAAAGTATAAAAAGTATAATTAATACGCAGATAATCTTATAATAGAAATTTACAAACTAAAACAAACGTTCAAACACGCATCCATCCTCCGCAACTCTTCGCTCAGCGGCCCCTGGCTGATGATGATCTTGTTCAAGCAACCCGCCGTCTCCTCGTAGAATGAAACGGGAAATTCCAGCAGATGTTAAGCCAGTTCCTGAAGACGACGTTACGACTCTCGATCGGCGGTTGAGGTGAGAGAGTTAGATATAAGGGCTTCACTGGACTCGAAAGATTCTCTTTCGTATCGAATCAGCGCTGTATCAGTCGAGCGTCCTCGACATCGATGAGCAAATGCGCACACGATACTTAGAGTCTAATGAATTAATTCTAACTATATTTTGACCGCATTCGATATGGTCAATCTCGCTTAGAGGTGAGGGTTCAACTGCCTACTCTCACGCAACGATTAAGGCAAAATCTCGCTCTTCTTTTCCACTTAATTCTCTGTCTCTCTTCTCTCTCTCCTTTTCCTCGAAGTCCAGCATGGATCAGCCGATCGATTCGCGCAAATGTGCGAATCGTTGTGTAGGGTCACTGGCCATCTCTCTCTCTCTCTCTCTCACGTAAGTGAGATATAGAAAATAGACTACTACAAGCTCGTCAAATTATTTATATTTTTTGTTAGTTTTAATCTTTATTTACAATAGAAAATCTAAAAATAATAATGAAATACACAGTGAATATCAAGCACTGATTGGATTTATTTTGCATACACATACATGCAAATTAAATAATTCTGCAAAGGAAAAACGTGGCGAAAGATTGTTTAATTAGGAAATATAAAAATCTCGTAAATTTGTATTTTCTATATAACGGCAATTGCCCGAGTGTCGACCACTAAAATCGTTTGAGGCTCCTTTCAATTAGCGCAAATCTATTTTCACCAATTTGGTCGACGTCTAAGAATTAATTAGGCCAAGACTGAATTCAGATTGATTAAGCGAGCGAGATGCAATTTACGCTCGCCGAATTCGCCATTGTCGAAGCTATATGTATATATTCGGTAACCGAAATTTCTTTTAACTAAATAACCTTTCTCGATAACCGTCCTTTTTAAATTTAATGAATTTCCCAATTTATCACTTAAGTATATTTTAAGAGGGGTTTGTGAGACTGCGGTTCTGACGGGAATTTGAACAATTAAAATGAAGAAAAAACTACTTGATGACTAAAATAACAACGATTAACTTATTTTATACTTATAAGCTAATAAATAAATATTAAGCTTATGCAAGATTTCGGGTCGAAAAAGGTAATAATTGTATGCTATTTCAAATGCACTTACACTGAAGTTATCATATTATTTCTAAAATACTCAAATAATTTACTTTTCACCACACTGCGCGTAAAGTGCTGACTGTACGCCCTCTCAGCAGGCCGTACAGTACCGCATGGACTGCCTAGGGAATAAAGTGACTTGCGCATGCGCGATGCGCCTTTTTTCGCTCTCGACTGCGTCTCGAGCGGTAAAACAGCGCGTCGCGCGTACACAAGTCACTTTACTTCTAGGCAGAGCATGGGGTACTGTACGGCCTGCTGAGATGCGTACAGTCATTTCTTTACGGGGGTGTGGTGAAAAGTAGTATACGCACCTCTGGAGTACAGTAGGCAAGCATGCACTGTGTGAAATGCCGACCTCGCTTCGCTCGGTCGGCAACGTCACACAGTGCGTACATTGCCCACTTTACTCCCTTGATGCATAATGTACTATTATTGATTTCAGAAAAACGTAAAATAGAAAAATCGTTATAAAACAAAACGAGTCGATGAACCTCAAGATTTCCTTTGAATTTCGAATCTTCATTAACAAACAAAATAAAAATAAGCCCTGTTCGGTAAGAAATAACCGAGCTATTCTCGAGATATAATCAATCAAAAAGAAAATTTTTTTTAAATCAATACTACGAATATATCTAAATATAAAAGTCGCTCTGATCTGAGCAAATAATTCATCCAAACCCTTTCAAAGGCGCCGCGTATGAACCATGACGCCACGAGGATTTTCTAAGCGTTGTATCTTCTTTAATTTTGATTGTCTTGCAAAAATTCGAAAAGTTTCCAAAGGCAGTATGATATAATCTATCAGAATATGATATTAAATGACTCACGAAACAACCCAATTATAATCCATTATGTGAATATAAGTTTCTACTATATAACTTGATTTAATTTCCGCTGAAAATAACAATTATTTTCTCGATATTCAAATTCAGCTTAAAATTTAATTGACGTATATGAAACCGCGCGAGCGCATCCTAGTTTTTCACTTTCGCCAGACCACCGCGAAATTCGTCGCATTCAAGCCTAGAAAATCCGAGCGGTACAATTCGAATCTCGCGCACCCGCGAATTCAATGAAAAGCCCGGCGCATACCACGATAACCGGGAATTTCGCGAGCCGTCTTTATTAATAGAGGCAGTCTATGTGTGTGTGTACCACTCGCGCGCACATTCACCCATTAATCACGACCCAATTAAGTATGTTTCCCAGGCTTTTGCCTGGGAATCACTCGACGCACGACGTTTCAATTCGTCGTATCCTACTGGTAAAATACATGTGTATAAATTCAATAAATGACAGAATTCTGTAAACAGGAAGGCACTTTTTTAGAAAGAGTGTAAACTAATTCATCGCCACGGTAAGCCTCAATGTAATTGAACTCAAAGGTGCTTGCACTTAATAAAAAGACAATGAATCTTTACAGTTTTGAATTTGCATTGTTTCTAGATTATTTACAAATCAAAATAAAAATAATCTGTAGATATGATATTGAGAAATCTCATTGTTCACATATAGAAAATACCATTTTAGAATTTTGAAAAACCGTCAGTGGATTTCAAATCACAGACCTCAAAAATTTTGTATTTTGGTTGGTAAATAATTTAAATCAACGCGGTTTCGAAATCAGAAAGAAAAGTAAGAGAGAAGTAAGTAAGTATATAAGAGTAGTATCTTTTATCTTTGAGTTGAACCATATTAAGACTCACAGTGTGATGAGAATGAATGAAGGAAACTTTACTAAAATTAACAAAGTGATATATTAAGAAACTAATAAATGAAACATACTAATAAAAACTAACCAATTAACAAAATTAAACCTCAGCAAAAAAAATATGAGGAAACAACATTATTTATGATTAAAAATACGATAGAAATCAAACATTGAATATCGTTGTTTCCTTTACACGATATGTATGTTTGTATTTTATTGTCTATTATAATTTTCTAAAATATCCTGACCAGATAAATTGTATTCTTTTAAAATCAGTATTAATATTACATAAATGTTTCACTTAAGAATAGAAGATGGATCAGTCTTTTAGTAGTTTCCCTCCCAGTTTACTCTAAAAATAGATTTTTATTACCACTATGGACGGGGAAAGGTTAATTCGAAAAATTGAGGACCAATGTGCATTATGAGAAAACGACTGCTTAGAAAGTAAAGAGTTTTCAGGAAAATTGTATACTTGGAGCGCTTAGTGTTTGTGCAAAAAGAAGAAGACTAAACGAGGTTCCAGTGTGACTACAGAAGTAATCAGTCTAGAAACCTTTTAGCGCGATACAGCACGAGAACTCGAGAAAATAGAAATATAAATCTTTTATTTTAGAGCTAATGCGGCGTCACGACGCCGGGTATTCTTCATTTTTGCTGAATCTTTCTAGATCGGTAAGACGTTGAAAATTAAAAATTAAATCTCTTTACATATCTGCTGTTAATGTATTTTCATTTTGGATTCTGCATGTGTAATTTGATTCTAAATTTGCTTGTCTAGACACTATCTCAGAAAAAATTGTTTATTTATGTTTTGTTAATACCTCGTAGCAGAAATTGAATATAGATTATATTAATAGAAAAACTTTAAATAGCTATATTCAATAAGTTGAAATATTTTTAAAATAAATCCAGTTAGACATCAATATTTAACTAAAATTGAGAAAAAGATGTTGTATATTCACGTTAGATTGGTAAGTAAAATATCGACTGAAACAAGGAAAGTGATGAATATTTAAAAAGCTGACAAAAATAGAGTACTGTATAAAAGATTGTAAAACTATAATTATTGAACCAATAAATGTATATTATAGCATTATTATGAGTGAGAAAGTCCAGACGGCAACTTAATCCATCGTCAAGTATAGAAATCGCTAATATAACTAAACTTATTTTTATTTCAATTTTAATAGAAGTTTCTATTTACAATAGCTCAGGTAGGAATCAAACCTTTAATGAAATATTATTTAAATTAGAAGCAAGCCGGGTAAAAAAAAAGATATGTGTAGGCCAGTTACATTCTCTAGAAATCATTTCATCTAACCTCAAAGTTTTCTATCAGAAAGTACAAAATAACTAATTCTTATGATTTCTCTTCAATAATTGCTCTAAAAGTACTTAAATTTCTTTCATCATACTATAAACATTTTTAAATTAATGTATACCACTTGATTTTTAATTTTGCGATACATAATATTTTAATATTACACTGTATACACCGCAACTAAATACACAGCTTCAGTCACAATATTCCTTTCTCAATGATACCAACACCCAAGCTCACCCACCAAATCATCCCCATAAGAAAATCACTCGCACCCACAAACTAAAACGCCACCAGAGTGCCGCGCATTACCCACTTTACACCAGCCATCCGACTGTCAACGCGAAATTCCAATGCCCACGTGGGAAAAGTGCTGCAACCCCCATCTGTCGCATGGCCAAACTCGCGCCGACGCAACCTACTTTCCATATAGCGACGACTTTTCCTCGGCGTGTTTTTGCCCGCGCGATACTCGTTTTCTCCTCTTTCTCTCCCCCATCACGTGCGCGCGTTCAAACTCTCGCTGTCCGCGTCTTGAATTTAATATCGGCCGGCGCGATCCACTTCCCCAAGTGGGAGAGGAAGGGGGGGAGGAGGGATAAAAAGACTCGTGGAAAGTCTGGGGGTAATGTGCGTTTCATACGTCAGTATTTGTTGTTGTTGTCGTCGTCGTCGCGCTGTGTGCTTTTCGATTGGGCGAAATTAGATTCCGGAGGGCGTCCGACTGGTGCGCGACCGGTACTACTTGCGAGCGGGGGCTTGGTTGGAAATGTCGCGAGGAAAAACGCAACGGGAGTTTTTGAGCGAGGAGCGCGGGTGGCGAGTGATGTTTCGTTAGTGTAATGGTGAGGGGGAATGGAGGGATAGCGTGATTATATGTGAGAAATTTGGACTGTGATGAAGGTTGAAAATTTGTGTACTTTAATTCGGAAGTATGCTTTTATTGATTGGTGAATGTTGAAACGCATTCGTATAAAATGTTTCCGATGAAATATTCACACCGTTAGCTTTTAGTTACTTTTCATCTGATAAAAATTCGCATTAAAATTCCTTCAGTAATCTTTTCTTTATTTTAATATTATATATGAATTTTTATATTATTGCGAGAAAAGTGCAGTATTTTGAGTTTTCAATATAATATTTTTTAATAATCTGACGATAATCATCATGCTTTTAGTAAATTTTGAAATCGTTTTGTTAAGTCGATGCCTTTAGAATCAGCATGTATTTAACATATTAATTACATAAATGGAAATTGTGTAAATGGAAGAGTGCATACATAGATTATATTTGAAGCTATTTTACAAGTGGTACAAAATTTAATGAAAAGTAATGTTTTTTATTGAAATATGAAGTACATTGTTTTATTGAAATTTGACATACAGGAATAAGAAATATAGATAGAAATATAGATACCGCACTGCAGTATCTATTTTCCAGGATTATGGATGTTAATATAAGGGATTAAGTTCGTAATTCGAATTCAAAATGCATTGTTATAAAAAATAATCAATAAAAAAATGTATAAAATCATTTTTTTTATATTATTAAACATAGTTGGAAAATTCTAATACGGCAGCTGTATGCACCATATTCCGTAATACTATAACTGCCATATTGGAATAACCATGTTAAAAATTCAAATTGTAACTGCAAATTCGTAATAAGTGATCTCGTAAACTTTAAAAATGATGCTATTCGTTTTGCAATTAATCAAGGAAAGACTTGTAGTCAGAAGTGATTACTCAGAAGCAATAACTATGACATAGAAGGGTTTAAAGATTTTATTTTCATTGTTTTTCATTTGACTTCCGTGACACGACCTAGCAGGTGATTGTATCAATCTAACTAACTGTTTTCTTGATTTAACAGTACAAAGTTTGGTTTCCAATCGATTTAATAATTAATCAAGTTAAAGAAATAGCTGTTTCAATTTACAATATCATTACTTCTAATACATGTCCTTCTATTATCCCAACGTTCTCTAGCGTTACACCCACAAACACCATCCATCCAACCGCATTCTCAAAAAAACACCTCATCTCGTCTTCATCCGTACAACGCGTAAATAAACGCAACCTCGCTCGTTTCCATTCAATCGCCGAAAAAGTACGACCCCCCGCGCGCCTGCCGCCGCAACTCGGGGAGAACCAGGAGACAGGCACACGGAGTCCGCGCGCAGGACACAAAGCATCGCCGCGAACACCGGCCAGGATGAAAGCGAGCCTCCAAGCCATTCCGCGATCTCTTTGTCAGGCGCTGCCATCGGGTACTATGTTTTTGCGCCTGGAATTCTCTCTGTCTTGCTCTCTTCGTTTTTCGATTCAGCGCTGGTAGTATCCGCGAGCGCGCGCGCTCCTTTGCGGCGTTGTATACTTTGACGCTTTGCGCTTTTTCCCTGCGGCTAGTGTGTGTGTGGGGTGGGGGGTGGACTGGAATGGTGATTGGTTGAAATTGAGATGGAGTGTGCGGTTGAAAGTTGAATTGATTATAGTGGACATTTTTGACGAGGTGTTTTTGTGTCTGGACTCGGGGATAGTTGATTTAGCATGTATAACCCTTTAAAGGTGGTTTGTTCGAAAATTATGATGATGTATATGTATTATTATGTATAAATGAACGTCACTGTGGACTACCTCCATCAGAAACTGATGTATTTCTCAATTGAGAACTCAATTTTAAGTCTTTTCTTATTTTGTAACTTTATTGATACTACATAAGTCAAAACCGTATATATCTTCTTCTTTTTTTTTTCAATATTTTCAATATTTGCATTGAAACAGTAATATTTATTTAACCAATTTTGTTTTGAATTTTATTCATAACATTCTATTGTCTCTTGAACTTTTGTTTTTAAAACCTAACGTTGAGTCACACAGACGGATTATATTTTTGGAATCACTGATATCAAATCGAAAACTTTTCTAATTTTTGTGAAAATTATAATGGAATGATTTCGTTCAATTGTTTATACTACACCCTAGTAAACAAACATTCCACTATCAAAATATCGACATCGACCCTAATAATTAAAAACCATTACAAAAAACAGATATCACACCACACGTAAGCCTACACCTCCAAGATTCAATCAAAAGCCTTCTCCCGCTAATCAAGCAGAACGAGAAAGAACCAGATCTGCTCCTCACTCGACGCCTCTTCTCCGAAGATCTAATACTCCTCTCAATCACCTCGCGAAAGGTCATTTCCCCGAGTGTTAACATCCTTACTTTCCACCCTAGTTCCGGGCTCTCGAATTCCTCCCCTCCCCCCTTGGTACTCTCGCAATCTAGCAGTGCAACATCCCGGTGTTATATCGCGCTGTGCCACCTACACACACCTGACACACACTCCTCCACAAGAACCTCAAAAATTCGCCATCACACACACACACACACACACACACACACACACACACGCACGCACGCACGCACGCACGCACGCACGCACGCACACACGTACATATACACACACCCACACACACATACACACACACACACACATACGCACGCATGCACGCACTCATGCACGCACACACGCACACACGCACACATGTACGCATACACACACGCGCACACACACACACACACACACACACACACACACACATACATACACATACACACGTGCTTGCTCGCGTTTCAAGTGGCTCGTACACAACTGTCGTCGTCGTCGTCTGGGCGGAAGTGGCGGCTTCGAATCGGGCGATCTCATTGTTCGGCACCGCGCGCGCGCGACTCTCGTATCTCTCGCTCTCGCTGGCACACTTAACCCAGATGTACCGGGCTCTATATACTTTGTCGTCGTCGTCGGCGTCGCCTGTCGCGCGGCAGTTTCTCTGTGATGCGCAGATATAGAGCGAGGAGAGCCGCTCGAAGGAGGGACGATTTTGCACACGTGACCCTGTGTGTAGGTGTATGAGTGTGTATGCGTAAGTGTGTGAGTGTGTATGTTTGTACAGGTGTAGGTATGTGCACGATTGTGTACATGTTTGTGTGGTGTATGTGAGTGTGTATGTTCATGTATGTATATATGCGTATGTATGAGTATGTATGTGTACGTATGAATGTATGTGGGTGATTTCGCCGTAACTAAACCAAACAAGCATAAAAACGGTGGATGAGTGAAAATTGTCGACTTTTAGCACCAGACTGCATTTATTCCCCTGAATTTATAAGAGTTAACTTTGTATGACTTTTTATGTATATTTAGCCGTTGAATCACGCGGTGTTATTAGTTTTTTTATGAACTGATTAAAAATGCCTTTTATTTTCATAATACTTTTCATAGGGTGTTACGGAACTGACATTACTTTAAAATTGCTCTTATAACTCTTAGACTTAATATACGAACTTTTTTGCTAATAAATTTTATGTACCTTACTATTAAGTAAAGAAAAACACTTTTTATTTGTAGTAAAACATCTAATAAGCATTACCTAGATAGTAACTTAGTTGTGTTACGGAACTGTACTCTACTGTTTTTTACTGAACTCTGAAGTGTGAAAACTGTTTAAACACGTGAAATTTTGAATTCCCAAATATTTTTCAGGATACGTTTGATGAGTCATAATAATATATAGTTTGCAAATCCACCGTCAGGATGGTCTATCATATCAAACGCTTTTTGGCGTTGCTATTGTTGTCATCAATATTTTATCGCAAACTGGTGGACAAATAGTATGTACCTTGAATTAATGATAATTAGCGAATTTTGAGTTTAAAACTAATACTAATGTATATTATTAACTCTATAGTTTACTATGTGTGCGGAGGATTTTTTTTACCTACCTTACTTCTGCGTGCAGTTCCGTTTTATAACGAAATTTTTGTTATGGATATATTACGGAACTGACATTTGAGACCTAATTTATTGATTTGTTTTAAAAGATAGTACTTATGTACGTTTCCTGCTTTTAACAATTATAGTTGGTTATGCCATATACGTATGTACAAAAATTAACAACGAATTTTTGATACGATTGTATAAGTGTCTAAGAGGCCTGGACGCAAAGTGGGCTAGTTACGGTGGAGTCACCCATGTATGTACGTGGGTGTGTATGTGGGCGGAATCACCAGTGTATGTATGTATCTATATGTGTGTGTACGTAAGTGTGGATAAGTGCTTATATATAATTGTATGCATATATAAAAATTAAGGTGGTACAAAATAATTATAATTATCTAAAATATTTAAAATCAAGTTGGCCCCTGAAATATGTGCGTTTAAATAGAATTGAGGGGCAAACTAAATAAAAAATAATAAATAAATAATCTGTTTGCATATAAAATCCAAGATATCCTATTATCCCTTCATTTTTTTATATATAGTACTCGGTTTACTCTTCAAAATACGACGTCGAACGTGTCAATTCGTTAAAATATACTGCCATGAAAATTCGTTGAAATTAGAAGGTGTTTTAGTGAAAAATTAGCAAACTTGAATTTTACTTAAGAGGACATTTTTTGTCTGTCTTGCCTAATGCGGTGAAGTTGTTAATAAACTTATAATAAACGTAAAAAAAAATTGGTAGCCATATAAATTAATATACAATTATTTTCAGTTCAGCCTAATATAATAAAAGTGCTCAAAATCAAATGTTAAAAACTGTTTGAGATGGTAGAGACCTCTTAATGTTAACTTCAGGCAACCGGCGGACACATGTCTCATTTTTTGTCAATTACAATATTTTGAAACGGTAACAAGAAGAAAATTTGAGATTCGGGAATTTTTGGACCACCCTAATGTGCATATATATGCACGTGTTTGTGTATGTATGTAGTACATTTTTGTACATATTATCAGTTATGTGAGTACGTGTACGTATGTTTATGGGTATATATAAATATTTGTGTATACATGTGTATAAATGTGTGTATGTATGTGTATCTATTGCAAGTGAGTAAGTGCTTGATTTCTGCAGGGGTGTGATTGTCGAGGTCACGTATCTTGTGTACCGTAGCTGGTTTTGAGATTGGGATGTAGGACGGGATAGAAGCCTACTGTTACTAATTTTAATTGAATCGTTAGGTCGTGCGAGGGAATGCTGAGTCGGATATATAAGTGAATTGTTTGGGTGGGCACTTGTGGTTGTGAGAGTGGAGTGGTTTGATTGGTATTTCCTTTCGTAATATTGTTCGATTACTGGACGGTATGCTGAGACATTGCTGGATTCAAAAACATTGAAAAAGATATATAGAATGTATGTATTTAATGCTTAACAAAAATATGTTTTATCAGCAATTCAACGTTTGTTAGACTTTATTCTTTTTACATTAAAAAAATAACTTTTAGTTGGATATTATATTTTTTTCACTATTTAGGTCCGATCCTGGTTTATTTTCTTAAAACATTTGTTAATTCTGCAAAAATATAAATTAAAATAATTCTATCGGGCGAAAAAACAAATTGACCGTTTGATCGTTTCCGAAATAATAGATTAAATTACGTTTTGCTCGAGTTTTCCAATGCATAACAAACCACTACGCTGCTGAAAATTCCGGTAAGTAAAAAAGTGTGTCATATGACCTTCTTTTCGTATAATTTTTCGATAATCTCTTTCATTCGAAATGATTTTTGTAATCTGGCCTCTTTTCGATAATGCAGAAAAATGGATATCAATATTATTGACGGACGTATAAGTAGAAACACAGTTTCTCTTCAAAATTTTTTTTGTATTTGCAATTTGGGCAACGGATTTTCCGGGAACCACTAGATACATGTTTTTTTGTGTTAAATATATAAACTTTCAATATTTACAATATGTGAGTAGTTTAAATCTGCCATGTTAAGTTTTCTTTAACAGCGACTTCAAAAACCTTTGCATGGGTATTTGAATGCAAAACATATATATTTTACTACTCTACGTTTTTATAAAGCAGTGGCTAAAAAGCATAAAAACTTTAGTCCACTGTTATTTTTTTTTTAATTGAGTTTTTAATAATTTTGATATCTATACATGATATACTTTCCTATAAAAAAGTGAAAACTTGCAAAGTTCATTTATTACTTTCCACTTTTCATAATTTATTCTTTTCACTTGTAGAGATTTAAATTGTAATTTCAAAGTTGAAACCTCGATAGTTCGACATTTAAAACATGGACTTAAGTCGCTGTTTAAACTTCTCACCACAGATACATGCTTTTGTTCCGCCATTTTGAAGTTTGAAATTCGACAGCCGATTCGTCATCAGCGCTACACTCAATAACTACAACTAACTAATAGTACCTCATTTAAAGTATCTCATAAAGCGAGTGTTGAAAGAACGTTTCCTTCAGCGTCCCAAATTTCATAAAACCCACAGCAGCAACACTCCGCATTACCAAAAAGCTCGTTCACCAACCAAGCATACTCATTCCAACCGCAATACTTTTCTCGTCCAACCAGCATAATGCAGACTCCCCCCACCCCGGAAAAAACTAAATAAGTGCCATTTCGGCCTCTCTCTCTCTCTCGTCCTCTCTTCCTCTCCACCGCGCACGCCATTACATTGAAATTCCGTCGCCGCACTACTCGTCGCCCCGGTGAGTTTCTCTTTTTTTTTATCAGCATCTCTCTCTCGCATTAATATGGAGCAGTCTTGAAATTTTCAGCACCGCGCGAGGACGGAAAAGCGCATGGAAATGAGAGTCGCCGCCGCCGCCGCCACTCGGAATCGGCGCGGAAATGAAAAAGAAGTCGAGCAGAGGCGAAATTAGAGGAAGAACTCGACGCTGCTGCTGCCGCGGAGGCGACGATGCACTTATCGCTTGTGTTATTGCGAGAGTCGGGAGTGCGAGGCGATGGTTTGGAACGGCGTGTGGTAAATGCGAGGCGGGGTTGATTATTGCTGGGATGTGGATTTGAGAGACAGAGCGGTGAATGGAGTGGGTGTTTTTTATGAGAGTGAGAAAGAGAGAGTGAGGAGGATCTGGTGGATATTTGAAATTTTTAGGTGTTGGTTGCAAAAATAACTTAATGCGAATTCAGTTTTAGACTTTAAAGTCCAATAAATATATAGTGTATGTATATTAATAATATAATATGTGTACTTAAAAAAATTCGTTATATATTTTTACGGTCCAATACTTAATGTTTTTGCACCCAACTCCTCTCTATTATTATATCATAACGATAGATATAAAAAAAAATTCTAACGTTATAATAGCAGCTTATAGAATATATTCCAGGAATAAAAAAAATTTTTTACGTGTGTCGTAGTATGTTCGGGGTGACTTTGAGCCATACGATTAATAATTTATATCTAAGCTAAAATAATTGTATATAAATTAATTAAAATTGATTTAAGAAATAGTTATGTTAAGGAAACTGAATGTAATAGTTTTTTTATCAATAAAAAAACAAATGGCGGGACAGCGGGAAGTTTGAATTAGTGTAGGGGTAGTAAATTTTTCAGGTTTAAAAACAGTAGAAAAAACTTAATTTATTAAGATAGATAGAAATAAATAATAATTACAATTAAAAATTTGTTTAGTCGTATAATTTGTTTCTAGAGAACCTAACCTTCAAAATAAACCGCACTATCTTTTTTTTGCGTCTTTGCGAGTGTATAACGCACAAGATAGTATTTTTAAATTTGGCACAAAGTCGCGGTTTACGGTAGTAAATTAGTTTTGGCCAAAGTTAATAATCTGAATTAAGCAATACTTAATAACGAAAGATGAAGGTTTTGAGTTTTTGAAAAAGTGTCTCCCAGTATGACCATGTAACGTTTATACAAGACAATTTTTGCTCTAAATGCTTAAAAGTTGTGTTCCAAAGATAGGTAAAATTATAAAATAGTATGTTGATTAAATCTATTTTAATTTAAATCATATTATATATGAAATAATTAGTATTTAATTAGTTTATATACTGGGCATATAGTTAACCCTCGAGAAATAGCTTTTGACACGGAAATTAACGGCTTTTTCGTTATTCTCGCGAGAATCTTCGGAGTTGTGATTTAAAAACAAGAACCTCCGATAATATTTAATAGAACTATAATATGCATATAATAGAACTATAATATGCAATCCAGCATGAAAAGTACTGTTATCTAGCGGTATGAGCTCAATCGCCATGGTCATAGTAGGACGGGGGTCATACTGTGAGACTCTCTACTATAGATATTTTTAAGTCATACACAGTACGAGTTAAAAAAAAATGTAGAAACAAATTTTGAGTTATGAAGATTTTACTATAAATTACATTTATTACTGATGTTTCAGTATGCATTTTACTTGAAGTTTATGTTTTTACATATCAATAGGCTTTTTTATTTTAATTTTTATTTGTTGGTTTAGTCCATTTAATTTGACTTATGAAAGCGTGGCTATGTATTTATATTTATATCCTTAGTAATGTTTTCTTCTCTTTTCCACTTATTATTTACTGCTTGAATAACATTGACTTTATCACCTAAACTTGAACACGTCAGCATACGAATAGCGCTGATTGTAAATATTGATTACAAACTGAATAATAATCATATATAAACGCTTCTTGTAAGATAATTTAAGTGTCTAAGAATTTTTATGATGAAAGTATTTTAGTAAAAATGACTACTTAGTTGCTTAAGATAGTGTTTGCACTTTCGGTCTCTACGCTTAATTTTCTGGTAGATATGGATAGAAAAAAGTGCATTTTTCTAGAGCACTAATAAATACTAAACAAAGATTTTAGAAAACTTTTCATTTAAGGAAAAATAATGTGCCACTTTTTATCGTAGTTTTGCCATAAAATTTACACTTTCTACTCTAAAAACAGATTCCATTTCTACTAAGGCAGAATCCATTTCCATTTCTACAGAATTATGGACGTCGTAAACTGCAATTTTTCGTACATTATACCGAAGACACGATTCAACATGCATTTCCGCCATCTTTTAGCATTATTACGATCTCGAAATAAAAAAATGCACTCTCCATTTGCGTGCGAAAAAGCGGGAAAAAGAGATACGAGACCAGTGAGAAAAATCGTCAGCGGTTGCGTAAAAGATGCATAAAAATGGAGATGTGCGCAGCGTTGAAATGAGAAAACACGGCAATAGCATGGCGTGACGCACGCACAGCATGAATGAGATTTTCGAAGATGTCGGTGGACCATCGCTGAATGAATTAATTACGAAAAGTAGAGTATTCACGTCTAGATTCAATTTACATCTGCATGTGCCGGTAAAGTTGATGTGATGACTTTTCTAGATCCCTTAATTTTCTTTTTGTGATTTTGTATTATCCTTGATTGACAATTGATGAACTCGTAGTATGAATGATTCGATTATGGGTGCACTTGTCATGTATACGAGTGTGTAAACGAGCAAGATAGTCAATGATAGTCTTATCGAACATAACATTTATCAGACTCTTATTCTTCTACGAGAACAAATGAACTTATAGTTTGTCAGTATGTATTACGCTTATGTACTCAGAAAACTACGAATTAAATTTTAAACTTAGGTTGTTTGCAATCTAACTACTAAAACATAACATAATTTATTAATTCTGTATGTCTAAGTCAATCAATAATTATATCTACAGAAAGTTTAAAAATTTCTTTAGCAAATCGAATTGCAAGCGTAAACTTCTTAGTTCTTATTCACTTCTGCGTATACATGTTTATGCTAATAAGACTAATAATTATGTGTATGCGTGTAAATGTTTACGCATTTGCGTGCGATTATTTAAGCGTATGTTTGTATAGTGTGCCATACCTTGGCGTAAACTTGTTTGTATTGTATTTGTGTACACAAACAAAAACATACTAAATATTGGTTATTGATACAAACTGAAAATTGTTTGGACTTTACTAAACGAATTGATTGAATTGACTATTATTCACGTAATCGATTGCATTTTCTTTACGTGCTTGTTGCTCTCGAATGGCAAGTTAGAACTCTAGTTTTGACACGAGATATATTTAGGTGTTCGACAAATGATACAAAGTAAATAGAATAGGTATATTTGAAATTTGCCATTATTATAATCGCTAAATTGAGTATCTACCTATAGCACAGGACGTTTGACAAAGATAGACGATCAGATAAGAAAAATAACTGCAATTTTAGGATAAATTATGCTAGTTATTAGTTTTATCCTTTACAAAATGATTTGAACAAAACTATTAGTTGTATAAAATTTACTTAGTTCAATTTTTGTTAATCTTACTATATTGTGAGTTTAAATTTGCCATGCGACCCTAGCGGATTCCAGATAAACTACTAAACATAGCTGGCGTGGGGAATGCTTCTCCATAAGATTTAGAAACGGAAATAAGAGGTTAATTTCTGTCAGAAAAGCTTGTTTCTACCATCCGACATACTATAAATTCTTATATTATATATAACAACAGTAACAGGTTTTTTAATCTCAGATAGAATGTATAAATCTATTCATAAATATGTTCCCCATGTTTATCGCTATTTTCTTATGGAAAACAATAGCGTCTCTCTAGACGCGGTGGTAGTTTTCTTTGCCAATACTTCTGTCAGTGTACATGATATATCTGAATGCGTTATATTTGTGAGTGTGTGTGTGTGTTGGTTTGTTTGCGTTTAGATACGAGTAAGTACTTATAACAGAACTTCTGAATTGCTGTTTGGCAGTTCGAGCGTCTCGTTCGCATCGCATCGTGTTTTTATTTTTTGCTCGTCAGCTTGACGTATAATTGCGGGTTATTCCCAGTTGGGCTTGCGTATAATGCGGCAAATTTTGAGGTCGGCCGCGCGGATAAGTTCGCTCGTTGCCTTTTACGAGAGGGCAACTTCTAACGATATCTCCCTGATTTAGAGGTGTATATATACCGTTGCACTTGCTTCCCGTTGCAAAAATTATTCAGCGATAGCCTTGAGCGTATAGAATTTTCCGACCGATATCATAACTTAAATGTCGACTAAATAACTAAATCAAAGTATAATTTCTGTCTTGTTTAATTCCTGTCTTTCCATTGAAAAATTCGGATGTTTACTTGCAATTTGACAGATTCACTTATAATCTGGCTCAATACTCAAAATACAAAAATGTTTAATTTTTAAGCAACTTAACATAAAATTGCATGGTTTCATCAGCATTTATTTATTTAAATTAAACAATTTTGGAACGGTTGATTGCTTACATCTTTAGTAAAGAACAAAATAAACCCGAAAATTTTCAAATCGAATGAGTTTTTGTCAATACTATAACCAACTTTTTATTCATAATTTATACAATTACGTACCCGTTTTATGGTTAAACACAAGATACAATAATAGATTTACAATAAAATAAAATATTTAAATAAAACATGTCAAAAGTATCAAAAGTAATGATTTCTTAAATATATTCATAAACTTTTAATTGTTTAAAAACTTAATAAATTTGAATGATTCTATGACACACTGTGACCCAGTTTAGTCAATCTGATTAAAAATATAATGTTGAAAGTTTTTCTGCTCGAATTTAGATTTCTGATACTTAAAATACTCTATTAAATCCTTAGAGGTGTGAGTCACTCTTATAGACTTAATTTTTTCTGAGAGAATAATTGAAATTTTTGTGAAATTACTTATAATGATAATTTTGAATTATAGATGCCAATGTAAATTGTAGATTACAACAAATAACTTTGTCGCGAGTCAGGTATTTACGTCCTCGCAAATTTTTCTTATATTGGATGAAAAATGACGCTACCGAAGTCAAAGTTCCGGCATAGTGCGTTTCTTACACATAAGAATTGTACACGTAATTATTATACACAATTTAGCATTGGTCAAATATATCTATATATAATTTGACCAATGCTAAATTGTGTACGATAATTACGTATATAATTCTTATGTGTAAGAAACGTGCTATGCTAAAATTCCACTCAATGAGAAAGTAATTTTATACTCTAAACAGTTTCAGAAGAATTCCAGCTTTACATCGAGAGAAAACTTTACTAACACAGTTGATCTCTACTTAAAATACTTACATATTATGAAAACATTCATTTTTTCTCCTTTGAAAGTGGTTCAGACAATTGTTACTCAAAGTTAAATATGTTTAGATTTATCTGTGTCAATATCAATGTAAATTGAAGTAATAGTACATTACTATACGTGTGACTTAAGTAGTCCATTACAGCACGGCGTGTATTAGCTACACGCTAAACGCCGTGCTATGAAGGACGACTTTTGACACGAGTATCGTATACTATTTTATAGCACTGCTTACCTAAACTTGCTGTCACGCCTTAAGCAGTCCAGTATTGCACCGTGAGGTTAGCGCCCGAGCGTAGCGAAGGCATTAGAATGGTGAAATAATGGACTATTTAAGTCACGGATAGGTGTGACTTAAGTGCGGCTTTAGGCCAAATAGTGCTGTAAATAGATATTAATATCCAGTTTGTATCAAAAATCATTCTCTATCTCTCTCTCTCCCTTTATCTCACTCTCACACACACACACACACACTATCCCAAGATTAATTTAAAATGTTAGACATAGAAAGAAATCGCGACCATAAATTAAAAATTAACTATGTTTAATTAGATTATGCATGAATAGGTTCAATTACTTTGGGCCAAACAAATATTTTCTATTTGGATTTGAATAATTCAGGCATATTCTCTAAGTAATTTGCAACAAAGAATGTAATTATAATTGACAACTGATGATTTTTGACCCGCTCAGGTGTACTCTAGCCTTAAGGATAAGCGTGATCAACTGACTGAAATACACTTTCACTCGATACATTCCGGTAGCTAACTCTAATAGAGTACAGAGTAAGTAGCTCACTCGCAAAACAGTAATATTTCTCTTTGACCAGTCTCACCGAAATTCCACCTACCCGTCAAATCAAAATTCACTCTCACCGAGTGTCCTTCTCACCCTAAGAACTCTAACACAGCAACATTTCAACTTCATCCCATTTCTTACCCTCGTATAATAATATCACCGCTCATTCTAATATTCTATAAATCCAACCGCATCCCATTTTTCACCGTCGTACGATAATAATACACCACCGCTCGTTCTACAAATCCAACTGCATCGTATTTTTCACGAAAGCAGATCCTTCGAGAAAAAAACACCCCCGATACACCTCATCCACCAAAGAGCGTCATCTCAAAATCCTTCCATCCTCGCAAGTACATCATCGGACAAGGTGCGACGCACACACACACACGCACACACACACACACACACTGCAGATTTATCAGAGCGTTGCAGCAGCGCTTTGGTACATACAGGCTGCCAGAGCCGCGGTTTACCGACTCCGACAACACACGCACACACACACACGCACCAATACAGGCGCATACTATGTCAGTGGGGCCGAACGTATCAGCGGTTTATGCCGCATATGCGAATATGTATGTGTGCAGTGTGTATACACCGCGTAATGTGCGGCTGTGACGTATGACTGCGCAAATAGGATGAATATAGTGTGTGGAGGAGGGAGGAAAAGGAGTGTGCCAGTGCAGAAGCCGAATGCGCGAAGACGACACGTGCGCGCGATAAGGCGACGATTGCTTGTGAGTTGGATCGTGAGGTGCCGCTGATGCCGCTGCTCTAGTTTAGCGGCAGCGCCCTTATATACGACGATTTTTTGCTTATCTGACCTCTTCAAAAATTTCAAGTATTAATATCTAAGCGCTGATTAATTTATGTGCATTCTATTGGTAATTGTTTAAGAGATAATAATTTAGTCTTTCACATAAAGAAAGTTTCTATAAAAAGGAATCATCGTTTGAACGAAATAAAGCAGAGTGAATATTTGGTCAGTTATTTTCTTGCATTTCTTCTCCGCACTTCGATTCTTTCCGATCTCTCTCTCTCTCTATATATATATATATATATATATATATATATATATATATATATATATATATATATATATATATATATCGCTTTTACCGTCAGGGTTTTCGGAGTGAAGGAGAAAGATCGAAGTGTGGCCAACGACTAAACATGAACTTAGGTTATACGTATAATCTTGTGTTTTGTTCAGGTTTGTTGTGATTTGCTATTAAGAAAATGGGACTGATTATAATAATAAAAACTGTAGTGAACTACAGTAAAGAGTGATATGTGCATAAGAAAAATAATTGTGTAATTAAAAAGTGTGAATATATTAAAGGTATAAAATATGTGAGAAGTGTTGTTAATCATTTGAAGTGTTTTCTTAAAATATTGTTGACGCTAACCTTTATCTAGGGATTTATTCCAGTTTTACAAATTATTGACTAATGTAACAGTTAGCTGTTTTCCTATAGATTGCGAGACGACGGGTCCGTCAAGTATGTTCATAGTTATTTTTAAAAATGAAAGATACCATTAATGAACTAATTTGTGATAAACTTAGACTTATTTTTGATGATCTTATATTTACTTATAAACATTTTAAATGTTAGAGATAATACTATATTATTATTATGCGTATATTCTTATACTATATATGTATTAATACTATGTATGTTTAAGAGAACTGATTTAGAAATAAAAATTCAACAATATACTTGACAGCATATTAATTGATTTCACTACTTTTCTTAGCTTTCATTCGTAATTCATTTGTATAAAGCTATATATTGTAGTAGAAATCTTTGACTATATAAAATTTGTCGTAGTTATTTTCAAGTTTATTTGTAAATATTTGCTATTATTTAAAATAATATATTAATCGGATTATCGATTGCATCATATTATTTTTATTTATGTATGTGTGAATTCTTTAAAAATAAGTGCATTTTCTGTAAGAGTTTTTAATTTTGTAGATACGATTTTTATCGTAGGATAATTTTTTTCTTCTTTCTTGGGAAGTATGTAAATTGTTGGAAAATGTTTAATAATTATTTTTCATTTGATCTATTTTTAACACAGACCGTTGGCTATACATAATTTCTTCGTAATATGGAAAAAAATATGTCCTATTAATTTTAAAATATTTCGATAAAAACTTAGTGCGCAGGGAATGTTTAGGTAAACCTATAGACAATTGTATATTTTCACATGATAAAATCGTTAATTATCAGAAAAGTTAAGACCTTTTTTGCAGTAATTTATGCCGGAGATAAGTTATAAAAAATGTAATCGGAAATAGACTTTACACGGATTCAATCCAATGAGATACCAATAAATTTATTACTTTTAAAAGTGTGGATTTTTCATTAGAGTTTCATAAAAATGACGGGTAAGTTTTTATACAGAGCAATGCGATCATCATGAAATATATATTCAGTGAATGTAGAGTCGCATGATCGACATCTGTATAATGGGCTCGCGCGATTGTTGATCATTGTCAGCTGTTGCTGCACCAGTAAATTAGTAGGTCGTGCGCGCGAATTCCCATTTTTTAGAGACTTGGATACGGAAGACAAAGTATTACGTACATTTGAAATCGACACGGTACGAACATTTTTGAAATACTGCGCCTATGCACCGAAAGCTCGTTTTTCGCCATATTTTCCGGGTGCGCTTTCATTCACGTTCGTTCATTTATACCAAAAATAAAAATCAGATGACTGCAGTTCCAGAGAAAAAAATCCTACATAATAATATAATGTAGTGTTTATATTATACTCCGAACATTTTTTCATCGCTTTTTAACAAGACGTTTTTAGTTTTTTTTATCATTATAAAGTTTATAAAGAACAGTGAATGTTTATTCACGAATAAGAAAATAAGTTACATGAAAAAAAATGTTCGAAAAGTATGTTCGAAAAGAATATTGAAGCATACTCGACATTTTTCTCTTTTCAATGTGACGATTATTAACCCTCTATATTATAAAGACCGTTAATAATCGCTTAATTGAAAAAATAAAAACAACGCGTCGAATATTCTTCGATATTCTTTCGAACGGATCTAATGATATTAATTATTATCTAATGTTATTAATGAATTTTCACTATTTTCCCTTTCAATGTCACATTTTGTAATACCCTCTTACATATTTTCCAAAGAAATCCATTTCGACCAACGAGCCAATCCAACCACTCATCCACCTCAGACCAGCTTACATCCTCTCCCCTCCTGTACCCCTTATCTCACCTAATCACAGTTCATTACGTCCCGCCTCCAAAGGGAAAAGCACGACGCGGTCGAGCGCGTCTTCCTCCACAACCAGCGAAGGATAACACCGAACAAATACACCGTACAGGCGTCGAGATCCACATCCACATCCACATCCGCAGCCCCACGATGCACACACGCGTATATACACCTACTCACCCAGCAGGGCAAATACCACCAGCGTCGGCTAACAACGGGGCGCTGCGCGCGTATATACACGTCACCCACAGGTGAACGGGGGTGCACAGCGAGGACAACGCGGGAGCGACTTGTCGAGGGGCTAAATTTAGACGCGATACTGCGCTGCCTTAGACGCGATATATAGGTAGGTATAGGGAGAATTCAGCATTGCGTTCACGCGGGAATAGAGGATGGTATAAGTGGGAGGGTGTGCATGAAGTTATTCATTGGGTCCGTGAGCGTAGGATATTTCTTTCCTTTTTGGTCTAATGATCATTAACTGGAGCGCTTGGAAGACGAGGGGTATAAGAAATAATTTCGTAAATGTTGCGTTGAAAGCAGTTTCTGGTAAATGAAAGTGTAATAAATGTTATACTAAAGCGATAAGAGAGGTTACACAAACTTCAACCTGATATATCTTTGTTGAGAATCATTTAATTGAAAGAAGGAAAGATAGGTGTCGATTACTTTTCGATATTCTGTTTCACAAAACTAATGGATTTTTTCATGCAGATTCTCTAATTGTCACTAACGTGGAGCTAGGACTGACTAATTCTGAAAACCCACTTTACTCTTCATCTTCGAATTACTAAGAACAAATAATATTTACTAACAATGTGACGTTAGCCTGTGTACAAAATTTGTCTGGCACTAGTGTAACCATAATCTGGTTGAATAAGTCTTACGGTAGACTGTCTTTGGCCACTGTGGCAGATGATATACCAGACTTAAGTTAACATTTAGTCATGAAGTCATTTTAATCTATATACGATTAGGATAGTACTTTTATGTATCAATACAATCACTCGTAATCATAAAAAGATTCATACATTTCCATTAGATATTCCAATCGTGTTTAAGATTTAAATATGCATAAAGAAGATATCTAATTAATATTACTGCACAGACTTGAAAAGGACGATGCTTTTGTTTGGCAGTTGCAGCCAAAAGTCTGGTGCAGTGTCTACAGCCTAAGTTTGGCATTATAACGTCAGAATTCAGCCAAACTTATGGTATCAAACTAGTGCTAGATTAGTACTTTCCACGGACAGATTTAAAATGAATATGTGTAAAAAAGCCTACTTTACTCTCAAAAACTCTTAGCGCGCTCGTCGAACTATAATTAAAGAAACAAAACACAATGGTCTCATCCAATAAAACCAAGTAACCTCCTCTACTTTTCATCAAACCCAACTTTCCGTAACCCAACCTACATTAAAAATAAATCTACCTCTCAATTTTAATCAAGCCTCGGTCTACCACTTCCTCCATCTCAAAGCCCACTCAAAGGGACTCTCCAACTCAATTTCCCATCATTAAATTAAGACACGAAAAATCCTCAAGTCTCTCAAAGCGACTTCCCTCCCGGCAGCCACACAAAGTATAAGCCTGCACACCCACATAGTAGCATTTTCCAGTCTTTGCTCTGTTCAGAGGCTGCATGCACGAGGGGTCAGCTCGGCTCTCTCCGCCCTTGTCATTTCGCTTGCGCGCGCGCGCGTGATCGCTGACGTGCAGCTCGTCTGTCTCTCTTTTCCTTCCTGCCTCGGTGACAAAGGGATACGTAACCCGTGCGCCGCGCGACGATTACAACATACAGGGCTGCGAGGCCGCACAAAGTGCGGAGAACGACTGCGGGAAAATTTTCGGCAAATCGAGGCTCGTCTCCGCGACTCCGAGGCCAGCGGAGGAGACACTTATAAGCGCAGCGCTGATAAATGGACGCGCTCGTGAAACTTTGGGTGATGCTTTTAAAGTTCATCGGGGGAGGAGGATACGCGAGCGAGCGAATCGAATCGAATAGCAGTGGAGTTTTTGCAGGCTGCGAGGTGTAAGGTGTTGGGTGATAAATGCGCCGAGGAGAGACGCGGAGTCGCGTGCTGCGGGTGTCGGAGTAAACTTGGAAAGTGGCGCTCTCTCTCTCTCTCTCTCTCTCTCTCTCTGGTTTGGAGGATGTAAGCGAATACGACTGCGACTGCACGACTGCTACTGCATTAGGGGAGATGGGGGAGGGTTGTAAGAGGCTTTGGGGGGAGGAGAATTTTGGGTCATCGAGTGCGACGTGGAGCGGAGAGCTGCTGGGTGAAATTAAGCACTCGGCGGAGTTGATGTAGGCGGAATGCACAGAGGATGTTGATGTGGAGTCTAGCGGAATGAAGTTTCGTTAGAAGTAGACTTAAAAGGTTTCGATGTTTGGTTGGTAGGGCGAAGTATGTGTGCTCGTTTAGGAAAGTGGTTGCGTTGACAAGTCGTGACGATGAAATACCGAATTGACATCGGAGATAACAAATGATTGTTTTGAAAGTTTTAAATGTGCATGTATAGTAGGTATTCTGTGACGCTTGAAGTGCGACGCATAAATTACGATATGTCATCTTGTGTAAAAAAAGTTGAGTTATTTTCTTGTACAAGTAAAATTCGCGATACCGAATTTCGGAGATGGCGCTTTATATAAGAAATGTTATTGTTATGTGAAACTGATATTCAGTGACGCTAAAACTATATGACACATTCATTCTAAAATCATCTCGATTTTAAACTATATATTTCCCTATGGCGTTAAAATACGTGATGTTAAACTTGGACATGTCTTATATAAAAATTGGTGAAAACGCATGACAGCGATTGCTATTATCTACAATTATGTCCCCTGAAAAATAGATACTGTAAAGATCCGTTTCATTGTTAGGGACCAAACTCTTATTGCAGAGAAGGAATTAATACTAAAAGCAAAATTTATTTCCCTTTTGCACTTTCTGCGTCCTTCTTTGCAAGAGGATTTATGTCGTTGTACAAAATAAATTACGATAGACATCTGTATCAAAAAGTCATCCTCTTGAGACAAGAGGGATTTCTGCGTCACATATTTTATAACGACAAAAATAGATGACGTGAAACTTCCGTTACGCATAAGTTCCGAGATTTCTCCTTATTCCATCTTTATGTACAATGTCACCATGATGTCAAAAATATCCAATATTGGTCGAAAATGTTATTTTTAAATAAATGTTTATCTTCCAGTACTCAGAAGTATAATAAGAAAGGAGCAATCAAAACTACTAAACAATCAGTCACGAAAACTATCCCCGAGAATCGAATGCTCCAGCCTTTAATCTACAATTAGGCAGCCATTAAACTTAACGCGCTCTCGACTAATAGACCCATCATCAACCAAATTTCGCGCGACTACACTCCTGCTTTCGCTTCCTCCGTTCTGCGCAATTCTACAGCAGCAGTAGCGCCTTATACGATCTCTCGTAAAGTCCGTGGAAACGATAATGGGAATAGTGCTGATATAATAATGTCCTCCCCTCTCCCCTCGTGTTATACGAGCGGAGTAAATTCAGTCGTCATCCAAACAGCAGCCGAGCAATCCTACGCCGCGCAATCGATGAAGATTCCTCGTTTGGCTGAATTAGTTTGTAATGAGGGCGGGACAAGAGTGAGAGAGAGAGAACGTGGGTGAGAGGGATAAAAGGGATGAGCTAACGAGGGGTAGAAGGGAGTATAAGGAGTAATCAATCGGGTCTGAGGAATTAGTGGGCGTAACGTTACATAATGCTAATTAGGTAAAAGTTGTGCAGAACTAGTTTGCAAAAGAGGTTAGACGTGTATGCAGTTGTCGAACTCATGACGAACTTCTCCTGAATTTGAATGTCGTATAAAATGCACGACGTTCTGGACTACCTCGTATAATTGATTCCAATGTATATATCTTAACCGATTCAAATCAGAAAAGTTACTAAACCATTATTTTTAAATAAGTAGAAATATGTCACTTATTATCAATCAACATCTTCAATAATTAATATTTTTTATTAAATTTATATTTTTAAATGAAAGAAAGTTTAAATTCCACCTTATATTTATTACCTTTTAAGTATCTTAAGTATTTTCTTAGCATAACAGCTTGCGGAGTTATGGTCACCAGTAGAAGTACCATTGTTTACTGTAATGATGAGCATTGGGGTACAATGGCTAATATCTTGACAATAACGAATCTTGACAATTAAGGGGGTACATCTCCTTTGAACTCAAAAACAAAACTTATTTGTATGAGTCTATAAAAATTCTTCCTTTTAAAAGAAATCATTTTGATTTTTCTCTAGTATAAATACTTGGTAATACCTTTAATTCCACCGTAAAAATCTCAAAATCTTGATCCAGCACTTCATATAAAATCACCATAGTTATTAAGCTCCTAATCCACTGCTCACGAATTACAAATGATACGGTCGACCAAATTTCTCCATGTTTGGGGATATTACTTTTCAATCCATTAGTTATAGTATGAATACAGGAAATTAATTTTTAGTATGTTGAAAAATTTGTACATTCATATACATGGTAAAATCAATTAATAATATTAAATAATTAATTAAAAAATTAATAATATGTATGCAAAAAATGTTGAAAGGAAGAATTTTTATGGACTCATACAAATAAGTTTTGTTCATGGGTTCAAAGTTGGTGTGCCCCCTTAAACGAAACTATGAGTACCGTAGACTTTATTTTTAAGTACCAGAAAACATCCCACAAAGTTTCATCGAAATCAGTTTTCCAAAAGACGTGAGCTCTTCTTGTTAGTAGTATATTCAATAATGCAGTAGAAAAGTTTGCAAATATCTATGAACATTAAAACGTTCAAACCACCTTAGAGCTCATTAACCCTCTTGCGAATTAGGACGAGTATACATTTCTTATTGCGAATATAAAAACCTCCATTAAATGATCATCTTGAAACTCTCAAATGAAAGTTAAATAGCACATCTATAACTTACGAGATTATAGACGAATAAGCCCAAATATCAGAAAATAAATTACTGCCCAGGAGAGTTAAAAAGTCAAATCAAAAAGATATTCCCTGCATGATCGCCCACTATGCCTTGAATAATAAAATCGATCCAAATCTCCACAAAAAGAAACGAAATAACGAACGAACCGGAAGTTTTTCCATCTCGTCGCTCGAATCCAGTCGCATTGAAAACCTCCTCCGGCAACTAACCCACTGCAGCGAAAGTGTACTAGTAAGCAAGCGAGTAAGTAAGCGGATACGCCACGCGAGGCAAACCACTCGACTCTTCGACTATATCGGCTTTCCTCTCTAATAAGGAGTCGCCTTAGCCCCCCAACGTCGACTATCGCATCGCACGTATAGAAATCAAGAGCAAACCGTCCCCATCCCCATCGTCGCATCGAGGAAGAAAAAAAATCCACAAGCCTCCAGATCTAAGTATAATACCCCAAACGCGAAATGCAAACCATCCGGTTAGTTTGTTTAGGGGTCAGCCCCCCTCCTTCTTGACAGTAGATTAAATGTGTCAACTCGAGAGACGGATAGACAGACAGACACATATACAGAAACGGCATAGGGACATCGACGCAAGCTTTTCTGCTATAAGAGAGGCAGAGATTGAATATCGATTCGTAAGGGGGGAGTGGCGAGTTTCGGAACGGAACGGGCTCTTTCGCGAGGTTAATTGTAGCAACGAGCCGACGCGAGTCTAATTCGCGCCATTGATTAGGAAAGTTAGTAGTCGACGCGGATTGATTTCGATGGGGGAGGAGGAGGAGAAGAAAGAAGAGGAAGAGGATGAGACGATTGTCTAGGAGGTTGACGACTGCTGCGTTGAGTTGGGATAAAAGTTGCTGCTGTCGCGAGATATCGTGTGACGAGATGGAAACTTAGGGCGGTGCGGAGTTTTCACGTGGCGACTAATGGATTGAAATTGGTTGAAGGATAGCGCGGGGGTTGTGAGAAGGCTTGACTGAGACTTTGATTTGGTAAGACTTGGAATTTACCCAGTTTTCGGTGGTAGATTTTTGTCAAATTGTGCAGTAGCCTACTTCTTTATCCGGAAAATATGTATGGGACGTGTTGAACTATTAACACTGATTATTGATATATCAGTTTTGTTAGTCAAAATATAATAAAGATAACTGCAGAATGGCAAAGTTGAGAGATTCACGGTTAATAAAAGATGAAGAATAAGAAGAAGGACTCTGGTTAAATTTTCAACCAATTCTATTTATATTTGCCAGAGAATAGTGGGTAAAAATTGATTACAAAGTCTGACCTAGACAGGGATTGTAAGTTAATAATAGCGTGGTAAAAATGGTTTCTCTTCCTCTAAATTTATAGATAGATATATATTTAATTTGTACAAAGTCAAAAATATGTACGCATCACTTGATAACCTAAATTTTGAAGTCTACTTCAATAAAAAATAATATATAGTTTAATTTGTAACAGTCAACAAACTAGATGACTGATATCAGCAACCTTGGAAATTCGGATTCTGCAATTTCCAAACTGAAGTTGTAATGACTGGCCCAGTAAACTACTATATTACGTCACCTATATTCGCTATGCATTCGCGGCAATATCCAGTTTAGTTGTCAGCAATTCAAAGTAATTCACGCATGTAATGACGGGATCGATATTAAAGTCACAATACAAGGCTATTTAATAAGAAACTTTGTTGAATAGTAATTATTTCTAGCAAATTGTTAAAGCAAATATTTAAAAAATTAATTTGACACTAAATTTTACAATGTTATACAATTACGCGGGAAAATTCCATTATATCTTACAATTTTACATATATTTTCGTAATCATAATTGAGTAAAATGTTTCATTTTGCTTCCAAAAGGTGATAACCCCCTGAAAAGAACAATCCGGACTGCTTATAATAAACTGTTCCATTCAAAGAAATCGTTTTTAATCGTAAGTAAAACTTACCGCGCCCTCAGAACACGACTACGACATACGAAAATAAAATTTACACCTAGTATATCTTGGATTCCAGTTATCATTGCCTTGCTCCGAGAGCGCGATACACGTATCAAGGCCGATACAGGATTAAAAATCTCAGATAAATAAGAAACAAGCAAGAAGAATTTGATCTCGACTCACCGTAGTCTTCTCGAGGCAGCGCAGCAAGTGATGATGCTGCAGCTCGAATATGTCCTCCTGCCTGTAGTTCTCGTCCGTTTCCAGGCCGCTCTCCTGGGCTGCGAGGCGCGCCTCCGCGGCCTTCTTCTTGCTGACGAACGCCGCGCCGCTCGACGCCTTCGCGATCCTGATTCGCGCCAGTCTGGCTTTCTGCAATGTACACAAGAAAAGATAACGATGTCATTATTGTTGCGCTTGGTAATTGCATGCGATATATAGAAATATTAAGTTGAAGTGTTATTGGAGAGAGCGCTTAAAAATAATAATATTTGCACTCGTATTAGGTATTTGCTGCGTATCAATGTTTGTTTGTATACAGCTATAAGTAGTAAGGGATAATATCGTATCTTCACAAATAAATCTAGATACTAACGTAACCTTATCGGAACAAGAGCTTTTCAATCCAGTCTCAGAAATGAGCTGTGAAATGTGCATGCGCCGTATTACCCTAAGCCTTTGTATACGTAGAAATTTTGTTCAGTCAAATTAAGTACGTGTGTAAGCTTAAAAAATTATTTTTGTGTAGCTTCTACTATTATCTAAGATTATGCAAAGGTCCCAATTAGTTAAACATATATACAGTAAATACAATTAAATATAGAAAAAATTCATTTAAAATCATCAAAATACTATTAATTGCGTTAGTGCAATTGAACCGGGCCTTCGATACTATATTACTCTATTAGATAGTAGTAACAATTAACACCTACAAAAAATTAGTTTATCTGTACGATTTGCTGTAAGTTCACTTTTTTACAAACAGAACTTAGGACAGATATCTTCTATATAAAGATAAGAATATTTCCTACAATGCAAAACACATAAATATTCAGTAATATGAATGACTATAGGGTACCACCTTAACCATTCCAATCTAACACTTGCACAGCATCACGCATACTCGCAACCTCAAAATGCATAAATCATCGTTGAAAATCAGCACACACACACACACTCACGCACTCCCCCACATACACACTCAGGCAGAGATTAATCCCTGAGAGCACAGTATAGGTCGTAATCCGCAGAGGCTGGAATCCCTGCGAATCCTCGACAGCGACAAGTTCCTTATCCGGGACAGCCAACGTCACCGTCGTCGCCGTCGTCGTCGTCGTCGTCGTCGACGCAGGTATGTAATCACCGGGCCGAGAGTGGATATTATTATTCCGAGGCCCCGGACGCGCCTAGCGCAGTCCTCCAATTATCGTTATGTACGGTATTATAGCCAATCGCAAGATCCATCCGCGACTGCATCGTGAACGTGTACCTATGCGCGCGTCACGCATAATCGCTATGGACGATGTGCGTATATACGTGTGTGGGTGTGTGCGCGTGCGCATATGTGGAATTCTACGAAAAATCAACGGATACGTGGTTCGAAAATTGACGATAATTAAAGGAAGAGACTCTCTTCTGCAACTTGATTTTTCTTGTTGACACGTGAAAAAGACCTTTTGTGTGTGTGTGTGTGTGTGTGTGTGTGCGCGCGCGTATATGTGGAATTCTACGAAAAATCGACTGATACGTGGTTCGAAAATTGACTAAAATTAAAGGAAGAGACTCGCTTCTGCAACTTGATTTTTCTTGTTGACACGTGAAAAAGACCTTTTGTGTGTGCGTGCGTGCGTGTGTGTGCGAGTGTACGCGTGCGTGTATGAGTCTATATAGTATGTGGAAATGCGCAAGAGAGCGCGTGATAGCCTATTCATTTTGCGGACGCGGCCTTGCGATGCACCACGGCTCGTTGACGATGGCTGTGGCGATTGTCGCGGTGCGCACGTGCGCGAGAGTTGACGCATATAGGGAGCACGTGACGAGTGCAACATTGTCCGTTCCTTTAGTTCGCTGAGGTTTCGTGTGTTAAGGAATTGAAATATCATTCAGTTGATGGAAAGCTGAACATTTAGTTTGTATTTAAATAATTTTTCATGTAGAATAGTTGAATGGTATGAAAATCTTAATTGAACAGTAGTACTATATACCACGTATACCTGTATGTATTTTAGAAATGTATCCTCATTTACATTCCATGAATATCCTACTCTCCAAAAATTTTAGAGTGAACAACTCACTCCAGATGTAATGAGTGACTGTGTTTTCATGATTATAGAGTGGAATTTCATACAAAACTCATGAAAACACTGTCACTTATCGCATTTGGAGTGAGATTGTCACTTCCAAAATTTTAAAAAGCAATGTTTTATCGATATATGCACAAACCTGTAATCCTAGTACTTCCGTATCAGTTAAATTATAGGTAGTTATAGTAGATTACATATGGGATGGGTTATTGGATTATTGGGTTATTGGGTTATTGGGTTATTGGGTTATTGGTTAAATTATAGGTAGTTAAAATAGATTACATATGGGATGGGGGGGGGGTGGAGGGTTCAAATAGAAAATTTCACGTAACACACAGTAAAATACATGTTTTTCGTATTTTATATGCATTGAGCTGATTCTTTTATCAAATTGTCACTGCCCATGCTGTTTCTGTGATTAGATGTGAAACGTACAAGTGATTGAATGGAAAATCCTGTCTTATTTCTCGAAAACGCTTATCTTTTACAATGAGCAATCAAAGTTTATGATCATTTCAAGTAATTTTATTTTAAAAATGCGTAAAAAATGTAGGCTAATTCATGCTTAAAAATCATCCTAATTTCCAAAATTACTTCAATTCCCTTTTACACAACATCCCAAATGCATATAATCATACTAAAAAATGTAACTTAACCCGAAAAAATCATTTCCGCAAAATCGTCCTAAAATTCCCAAAATTATTTTAATTCCTTCCCAAGTTCCTACGCTACATCCCGACTACGCATTACCGCACTCCAAAATCCAGTCTCGCGCGAAAAGAATCACCTCTGCAAAATTAATTTCCCTTGCCTACAAAAGCACTCAACTCAACGGTCCTGCGCGATCCCCGCGTCACAAAAGAGAAGACCAAAAACTAGAATGAACGAACGAATGCGAGGATAAAACGCGTAGAGGAAAAGTGCGTTACTCGAGCGGCTAAAAGCGAACGGGCGAGGCTCGGAGCAAGAATAAAATGGCGCCAGCCTGAATGGCTTCGATTGAAAGCATGGGCCCGGTCGCGGGGCAATTTAACGTAATGACCATAGCGGCGGAGCAAGGAATTTTTCGCGCTCACTGTGGTTATTAAGCGGGGCGCGGACTAATCGTTACCACGGCGACTGGAAATTGCGATCCGTGGGGGTATATAGGTGAGCGTAGTATGTGCGTTCCTGGAAGTAGTGCCGGAAGATCTCGGGTGTCTACGGCAACGAAGTTCAGCGTTTTTGACACGTACTTTGTTTTAGAGGATGCGTGGTCTAACTATAGCTGAAGCAAGCGTTTTTTTGTATGGTGCAGCATGGATGACCAAGATATTGGGTATCTTTATTGTTTTGAAAAATTTCGTGATAGAACTCATTGGACGTAGTAATTAAGTGACTGGCTAAGTGAAACATAATTTGTTAGAAGTACGAATATTCTAACTTTTTCTTTTAATTTGGCAGCTAATTATGACTAATTTTAACAAACTGGAGTAAATTTTGAGGGTTTTAATTCTGACAAAAATTTTAATAAAGAAGTGTTATGTAAAAATTTAAATAAATTTGTCAGTATTTGTCTACATTTCTCTACTAAAAATGTCTATTAAAATTAGCCAAATTAAAACAAAAGTCACAATATTCATTTATTTAACTAATTTATTCTTAGCAGGCTCAGAAAAGTCAAATTAAAAAATATTAAAATTACGCCCAACTTTTAGTTAATCAAGGGGCAAATTTCGGCGTCTTGCTATTTTATAGATAACACACTGTATCGTCAAAAAAATATGTACATGAAGTCAGTTATTTGAAAATTAAATTCTGCAAGACAATTTTATAATTATTGTTGTGCATTATATAACTGCAGAAACATTCATTTTATAGATGGAATTACTTTTATACCATGTCACATTATATGTATACCTAATATTATAATTCGACCACCCTCTGTATGTTGAGAATTCTGTGGATTCTGAAGGATCTTTAGATATGTACTAAAAACAAATTTCATTATTTTTCATTATGATTGAATTTTTTCTTTATATAACTGAAAAATTCAATCGCTTCATAAATTAAAATCCACTATTCATTTACATGATAAGTGAAAATTCCGTACAATTCTCGAATATACTTCTCGAGGCACAAAAACATATAAAAATCAGTTATTAATTAAAATTCCAATTACTATCTGCTTCATTATCAATAAATTGCAGTATAAATGAATATTCAGCGACGTGCACTCAGAAAAGAAAAAGCTCCAGCTGATTAACTGAAAATTCAGCAAGAACCTCCTTTATCAACGCTCATCTCATAAATATTAACGTGCTATCCGTAAACAGCTTGTTTTCTAAAACCTCATTACTCTATTTCCATCCCCCAAAAGTATTACCCAACGCTCTACAGTACATCGCCTCACTCCGAATAGTCCGAACCCTTCGAAACAAGCGCAGCGTCAAACACGTCATCGCTTCTCGCAATAAAGAATAAAAAAGATCCACATACCTACACGTATCGCGGGCGCGGCCGCGCGGCAATTCGTCCTTCGCGCGTGCACCTTTTTAATGGCTCGTTAACCTGCTTTCTTTCAACGAGCGCACGCGCGCGTTCGCGCTCTTCGATCCTTCAGCAACTCTCTGCTGTATAGGTGCATATGTATACGGAGGTACGCATACGCGAGGGACCGAATATTCATCGCTGACAATTGAATTACGAGAGGTATGAGGTATAATAGATGGATTTTGCAAAGGTATTAAGGAGGTCGAAAAGTATGTGTATGCGTTTTTGAGTTTCTGAAGGATGGCGATTTAAAAGCAGGTGTAGTTACAGTGTGGATACTCGTGTAAAAAAATTAGTCTGGCACTAGTCTGGGATTAATTTGGCTTAACAAGTCTGGCGAAAGTCTTGCAAAAGTCTGGGAGAAGTCTGGCTTAGGCCACTATGCCAGACTTTTTTGGTATTATGTCAAGATAACTCATTTTTCACAAGTAAATAATTAGAGTAGTACATTAATTATTCGTATCGACTAGAATACTGGAAATACGTACTTTTCGATTAAATAGGAGAAAAGTTTTTTTACATATTGCAAACTGATTTAAAATATGAATATTTGTAAAAAGGAGACAAAAATTTAGGTTACTGGAAATTTGACATGACGCGATGCTTTTGTTTTGCACATTTTGTCTATAGTCTGGCATAGTGGCCAAAGCCATACTTCTGCTGGACTTCTGCAAGACTTTCGCCAGACTTATTGAACCAGACTATTGCCAGACTAATTTTTTTACACGGGTACGTACCGAGTGTGTGGGTTCGTGGGAGGTTTTGGCGAGTGCTGGGGGTTTGAACGTAATATGCGAGACTAGCGGTTGCTGAGAAAACTAATAAACATGGTCGCAATGAAGATACGTTTAGTAGTGTTGACAGGTATGCGTGTGACTTGTTTTTCAATAATGAATAGGGAATACAAATTTAGAATGGTTTGCATATTGAGCAAAGATTTCATAAAAATTATATATAGTGTAAAAAGTGGAGTTTCAAACTTAATACCGAAAAAAGGATGAAAATAATGTTGTTGTGTGAAGTATGTGACTCCAAAACAGGAAGAAACTCGAGAGATCCTAAGTAAAATATTATCTTACGTGTTACGATTACAAAAATACCTATCTGACGTATTATCGTTGTAAAAAGACGTATTTTAAGCGTTACAATTAGAAATATATTTTGTAAGTCTTGTTTGATACTGAAATATTACTATAAGACGACATTTACATCAATTTTTGATTAAACAGTAGATAAAAGTTATAATTTAAACTGTCTGATAATAATTGTATTACTTCAAAGTTTGTATGAAAAAAAAACCTCAAATTAAATACCATGTTTCTATATAATTTAAACGCATAAGATATGTCTTTACTAATCGTAACTAGTAATTCCCTTTGACACCTAGACTTTAAGTTCGTCTCACTTTAACTTTCAATGCTGAATATCATTAATATCATGAGAGTTAGGCTAATTTAAAAACACTCAATAAGATGATAATATTTTTCTCTATTTTTTAGATCTAGAAATTGTTTTTGTATAAACAAAACAAAAGTTATTTGATATTAAAAATGTATGCGAGACGAACATAAACTCTTTGTGTAGAAAGTGCATAAGACTAGAATTATTAAAAAAATAATAATATCTTTGCAAAACTGGCGGTACTTCAAAATACAACATTGCATTTCTGAAAACAAAGACTTACGAATATTCACGCATTAGTGCATTCAATCATTATAAATCTTGATTTTTTCATTTCCATCGAGGCATAAGAAGCTACGTATGGTCCCCCAACTAAAAGCTGCTCTTCCAGCTACATCTTTGTATTTCTTCAAACACACCTTTAAACGTTCCTAAACCCTCTTCAAACATACCCAAATGCATCCTCAAAACACACCTCAAACTTTATCCTCTTCCTCCAAACAAAATCCCCCAAATAACATCTTTAAAAACCCTACCATCCACGCAGTACTACCTCCCCAAAACCCATCTCACGAGCAAACTGCACTCCAAAACACGGCTTCACACAGCACCGGTGCACCATTCCGCTCGCCCTCCGCGCACAACTTGCACCGGATACACGCGCAACGCCGCTTCAACTCAAAATGTACGCTCTCCTCTACACCCCCCCCCCCTCTTTCTATTTCAAACACACGCGACAGTACACCCCTAACTATGGGTACGCACCTCCCTTCGCGTTTACGCGCTGCGGAGCCTCCGCGTCATAATCGGGGCCGACTTTACGAGGGCACGTGAGTGAGTGAGAGAGATAGCACAACCGATCGCGCAACGCTCTCTCGATTTATATACCTATATGCACCATCTCGGGAGGCTTTCGGCGCTCCGAGCGCACGCGCGTGTTTTACGACGCGAGCGAATTGGCTTCGGGCGCTGCACACCCCTTCGGGCGTTTTCTCGCGGGCTTTTTGGGTCGAGTGCGCGGAAGCGAGAGTTCTAGCGAGCGAGCGAGCTTGTATTTGTTTGGATGGTATTTGCAAGTCAGATTTTCTGATTTTTGAGCTGTGTGTGTGGGTGTGCGTTTGTGTGGATGCTAGAGTGCGAGTTTGTTTTCAGAGTTTGAGGGCTTTGGGAGTAAGTGGGCGAAGTCGGCTTGGAGGATAAAGGTGAATGCCGGGGAGTGACTGGTTAAATGGAATTAGCGAGAGAAGAGTGAGATACTTAAGGTGGTTCGTGCGGCAATAAGTGCTTGAATTATAAAAAAATATTATGTAATAATCTGTTCTTGTGTCATGATACGAGGAACGGTGTAATATGAAAGATGGACACTTCAAGCGACGAAAGAAGGACTTTTAAACCAAATTGCCTTATTGCAAAAGTATTAATATCGTTGAATAGAGAAAGGTTCGATAAAACACTGGATACTATTTACTTTCTATCCGATTTTAATTCTGAAGATTTCATTTTGTTCCTTGAAAGATTTCAGGGGGACATGGAGATATAAAAACAAAATGAGACCTTTAGAATTAAAATCGGGTAGATAGTAAAATAGTATCCAGTATTTTATCGAATCTTTCAAGGTCAACGATATTTATACTTTTACAATAAGGAAATCTTGTGAAAAAATTTTTTTTGTCGCTTAAAGTGTCCTTCTATTATTTACATTGTTTCTCATATTGTATTATGAAAATAATTTATCATGCACATTTTTATATTTTAGGTACATATTGACGCATGAACCACCTTAACTATCGCCAATCATGGACAAAATGCAGGTAGAAGATACGGAGGTATCTAAGATACCATAGATACAAGTTTCTTTTTAAAAAAAGGTATAAATCAACGATGAGTTTTCAGAAAAATGTCATTATCCAAGAACAGTATCAATTAGATTTTAAAACGAAGTTACTTTTGTGCTTAGGTACTTTCACAAAAAGGAGTACGAGTTAAAATATCTACGCACATATTAAAAACACTATATTAAAAAAGTATTTAGACACAATAGTATTTAAACACTTTTCCTAAGTGTACTTTGCAGCACAGAAATTTTCAATTTTATATATATATTTTTAAGCTTGTTTTTCTAGAGAAAATAGCTTTTATATTTAGATATAGTTAACATACACCTACAGATCGAGGAAACCATTTAAACCAAGATCAATTCTTTTGAATGTAGTAGAAAATACTCTCAAATATGTTGCCAAGAGAAAACAAGAGTATAATCATTTTTGTACGAAATACGCTTTTATGAAAAGGATCTCTTTTTATAAAAAGCAGATATAACACTCAGAAATTGGGGTACAATTCTCTTGCGATAAAAGGAATTAACATTGATAAAAAACAATACAAACGCATTATTAATAATTTACGCATTATTAAAGTTACTCACATCGTAAATATGTCAACAATTAGTGAATTTTTCCTCCGTAGTTGCTTCCCTAGTGGAAACAAAGTAGGATGAAAACCCATAATCTTTAATCCGCACGATCAAACAAGCCTTCAAAATTACATACTTACAATAAAACAGATACATATATTAAACTTGGACTTTACAAGACTACTTTTATCGGACGCATAGCTATACCCTATTATTTCTCTTTTCTCAAAATAATTAACACTAATTCAAAATAAAACACCCACTTCTAGATCCAACTAAACCGCCCTCCTGCCCGACGAAAAAGTAATTACTTTCCAAAGCATCCATTCCCACACCCTAGAGCATGCATACGGGCTCAAAGCACTCCATGCACTCAGAGAGCCAACCAGCGCGCAGAACGGAAGCGAAAACCTGCACGTGGCTCCTTGAAAACTCGCTTTCTCTCTCTCTCTCTTTGCCCAGCTGCCAGTCGCACGAGCTCTCCGAAATTTTCGAAATTCGCCAAGCGCGCCCCGCGGCCAAAAGTATCTCGCACGTGTCCCTGCGCGACAAAGGATCTGCACTTGGCAGTATATGGTCGCGGAGGGTCGGGGGGCGACTCGTTGGCTCGCTTGGCTCGTATAATTGAATGGGCGAGCAACAATCGGCTCGCGCTGATCGTTGAACTGTGATTTTTTACGTGGGTAGGTAATATAGGATTCGTTGACGAGAGAGAGAGAGGAAGACGAAGAATCGGTGATCGCGGTATCTTGAGGGTGGTGGGTACTGATAGGTTTTGAAGAAATAAGATAATGTTGTATTGATTAGTACGCTTTTTACGGGAGAGGTGAATATGTGAACAAAAATTTATTAGACTGCTTTTACAGATAAAGAAGATATTAAAAATTGTATACTTTTTTGTAAGTTTGATAATTGTAGTGTCCCTGCGCAATAGCTTTTATCGGAACGACTTGAAAGTTTTTTAGCTTTTTTCCTTTTTTGACATAAGATATTTACTATCCCAAGTTGTAGTTTTACATGTAGAAACTTTGCATGGTAACATTAATGAAAAAGCAATTAATTTTAGCACGTAAAGTGCTCTAGAAATAAGAACTTTTTACAATATGTAAAAATATGGCTTGGAATTATAGATATTGTCTTTAGATACATGTTTTAAAATTTTTCAAGCTATTTAGATAAAAACCGTTCCACAGAGAAACTTTCACAACTGGAAAAATAAGTTATCGCTAAAAAGGCATTTTAAGTTTAGCAAACTTATGTAGTTTATATGAGAGATCTTATATTAAGATTATATGGTAAATAATGTTAAAAAATTTTGATAATTTCTTTATTTTTAATAGTCAGCTAAAAATTTTTGTATATACATATTGGCCTTACAAATGTAACAACATTCATTAAAAATGATGTTATACTTAAAAAAAATTGTAACCCAATACTGTTATTGAAGAATACTTTTAACATATAGGTATCATCAATAAAATCCATTTGTATCCTTGTCAATCTACTTGAAGAATATCCGTAAATTCAATTTTTCTATTCCTTATGCTGAATATGCAACGAGTATTAATTAATTACGTTTTCTTTTACCAATGTTGGGCAGCCTATACACAGAAGCATCAAGATCATCTACTAAAATACCTTACTTTTTCGTTAAAAAAATTGTTGTTCTAATGTACACTCAGTTTCATTGATTAAAACATATTAACTTTCAAGATTCAACCAGCCAATTCATACACACTCATCTTCTTATCCCTTCGCCTAACCCATTCCATTAAACAAAAAATATCAATTTTTAGCCGACTACGGCCATAGCCTCCCTTCAATCTCACAACTCCAAAGAAAAAGAAGCACTCGAAGCATTCAATCTCACTCTCACCCCCATCCCAAACTCTTCCTCGCTCGCACATCTCGCCGTATACACACGAGAAAAGCCAGCACCTCGGTAAACACACACAGAGCGCCGAGGGCCAATAACCCTCTGCCAGACCCGTCGACTCGTCATTTCCTTCGCCGAGCACACGCGCGCGCAACTAATTTTCCGGCTGCGCGCGGGACGCCCTCAAACGACTTACATAATTACGCGGCCGCGGCCTGAGTCAAGTGCACGAGGAAGTACAGCGTAAAGCTGGATTTAGGCGGGTATCTTTGAGTCAAACGCTCGTGCGAGGGTATAACTGGTCCAGTCGAATTTGACAAGGAACAGGGGGGTTTCCGGATTAATTCCAGGCTCGCTAAAGGAATTTAACGGCATATAAGTGGATGCTTTTCAGTGCAATAAAATTGATTTCCAATTTGATGTACTTATTATGCTTGTTTCCGAAGAAAAAGTTCTAAAAAGTCAAAAATTTAGTTATGCATAATTTATGCAGTTAATTTTTTTTTGGCGACCTTGGAATTATTCCGCACGTCATGTCTAATTTGACTGGACTGGACGCTAGTATAATCTTACCTGGGAGACACTTTACACCTTATGCAGTGGTATAAAGTGTTTAGTTAGGCAGGCGTTTTGGTTAACTGATTTTGGTTAAGTCTGAATAAAAATTTTATGAGAGAAATAGCACTTTTTTGTTTTTACATTGAAAACATAGTCAATTAACAATAACGATGGTCATATTTATAATAAAAATAGCCATATTATTATCATTTCTTCATTAATGTTATAAAAATCTATATCCGTTTGTGTTTTAAAATATTAATTATAAAATATTAAATCAATTGCATTATTTACACCGCTCTTGCAGAAAAACGCATTACGACAGTTAACTCGCATATTATTCACAGAGACTTTCGTAATTTCTTAAGCATATGACCAAAGTAGAAACTAAAATTAATTGATAGTAAAATTTGATATTCCTTGTTGAATGTTTACTTTTTCTTTTAAAACGGCAATTTCTACGGAACATCGTTCGTACCGTTCGAAACGAACACTTTTCAAATCCCATTCCAATAGATCAGAAATTCCACTCTAAACACGTTAGAGCGTAAGCGCGCACGAAGAGTCGTATAATGGTTTGTTTTCGAACGATGTAATTTAAGTTCCGTGGCGACGCGGGTAGCCGAGCGCGGAGAATAGACTCGTTCGTCTATTCGCGATCATCCGCGCGTGGCGGGGCTCTCGCTATTAATGAAAAGTGTTTGTAATAAAAATGCGCGCGCGCGCGTGTCTTGGAATTTCCAAGAGAAGTAGCCATCTGAAAACGAGGCCATCGCTTATGGACACATTGGCGTGACTGTACCGTCGACGCAGGGGAATCCCATGGAATGAATGAAGAAGAAAAATCAGTGAAAATTGGTTATATGGTATCTAATTTTGTTAGGTAGAAGTACTATATCATTACGTAAAGGGTACTATTAATAATTTTATGTAATATTGTGTAAGTTTACAGTTAACAATAATAATAATAATATTTAAGTTTATTCATTCCATTTCATCGGTCGAATTTCCAAATTGTATTGTAAGTGTTGACTTTTGTGATTTAAGTTCTCAATCTGTTTTAACAATTCTAATTTCTACCTTGGCATTTGGGAGTTGAAACCGCGTAAACAAAACGTAAGCTGCAATATCAAATAGTCATATCAACTAATTTCCTCAACCCCTTTCAATTTGTTTGATTGCTGATTCTTGGGTTACTATGAAAATCATTTTATTCTTGTCCATACGTATTCCAATACTCCAATACATATCTATATTGCGTATTTTACATCTATAATCATACGAATTACATGCAAACCATTTGTTTCAAAATTCTGTTTATCCGTCAGCAATTATCAACAAAATTAGCAAGCTACCAATTTCAACTAGTCCCTAAACCCAAGAACACCAACAAACCGCCAAAATCCTACTTTCATATCAAGTCTTTCTCTCTCTCCCCAACGTAACCGAAAATCAACTACTCACGAGCCCTTAAAAACAAAGCCGCGAAAATTCGCCGACTACACCGCGCGAACGGCGGCGTAGAAACGATCGTCCATAAACGCGAAAGCACCTTCGCGCTCGCTCCAACGGATGTGCGAAAACACCCGGCGAGGGCGCTCGTGATTGTAACGCGAGCTGTGTGCGTGTGTGTTTTTAACTGTCGGGTATGGTGCACCGGGACCGCTGCGTTTGAATGAAGCTGAGGGCGAGGATCTTGAAGAGCCGATAGTGGCGGATGCGAGGGTATTGTAGTGCACCGGTTTTGTGTATGAACGAGAAAATATGATCGGTTGATTTTGATGTACTGTGGGAGATACATTTTTTTTAACTTTTCTTGTTTAAGGGAGGTGCAATGCCAAGTCAATTGAAGTGAAACTGTTGAAGGGATTTGTCTGTGTATAAATATATTGAATGAAGTCGGATTTTCGTCAAAATTCATTTTAGAGCAATTTTTATTGGGTTAACTTGAAAATTTCAAATGTATTTTTAGAATGTGCTTCTTTTCCTGAGCGTAACCAATTACGTAACAGTTTTTAACGTAGCTGATAAAATTTAATTTTGTGATCATATTTTTTATTTTTTCACGAATTTTCAATTTTCTTTGTAATTTTCTATCAACGTGTTCGACTCATTTGAAGAAGAATCATTAATATATAATGGAAGTATGCTGAAAATTTCAAGTTAAGCCAATAAAGAGGTCCTGAACGTGAACGTAAGTTTAGCAAATGCATTTTCGATAAAAACGTGCAGCAAATGTCGCGATTTGGTTTTATTGTTACGATAGCCATTAATATAATATTAAAGATTGTCATTTTTTCTTTTTAATTTTATACAATTCTACATCAATATATACTGGGCACTATCTCTTTTTGCAGCAATAAGCAGAGCGCCAAGCGTGAGCAGAGCGTAAAAGCTTTTCTACCTAAAATAGTACGCTATTTGCTTAAAATATTTCTAAAAATTCCCCTCAAAAGTGCTCCTAAAACAGTATGCAAAGTGAGCGAGCAGCGAAACCGCACCGGAAAATCAAAGCGCGAACGCGTCGAGGTTCAGACGCACGATTGAATTATTGCCGCGATGACGGAACGGAGCGCGACTTGAACGCGCGCAGTGACGCACGAAGTGCATATACGTCGATGCGCCGCGTGTGCGCAATGCGAGTGGGTCACTTAAGTGTATTCGACGTTGAAAACGTTACTATGTTTTTGATAACGAGTTTTGCAACTTAATATTAAAAACCAATCATATATATAAGCCATTTTTTATATGATATTTACACAAGTAGGTTTTAGCTGAGTTTCGTTGTAGGCCTTATTTTGTGAGGCAATTAAATATTCATGGAAGCAATGTTTGCAAATTGTTATAGCATACAATAGTTTCTTAAATATTAAAGTTCAATATTAACTAGAACTAATCTATTATTTAGATTTATATTTCGCTATAGATCTGACCTATCCTGTCATTGTGGATAAAAATACCTTTATTCATTTTTTAATCAAAAATAGATTTTCGTTTTTATATCAGTAATAGTTAAGGTTAGAGTGCACTCAGAGAAATCATACAATTAATTTACTTGAAAAAAGTGTTCGTTGAAGTTTATTTTATACGTTAAATAGCTTGAAATTACATTAATTACATTGGCTTATATGTAATTTGCCCCCAAAAAAAGCTGGTGAAATCACTTAAAACTTTACAAGATTATTTACCAACTTATGACAACATATTACGTATTACTTTATACCACTCTAACCTCAAAATCACAACTTTGATATGATTTTTCAGCGCTCATAGGATAAAATACGATTCGAAACTAGTGCGTAAGTAGATTATTTACCTCATGTGACGTTTTTCGCTCGAGCGAAGCGAGGCAAATAATGTACTTCCACACCCGTGTCGAACGTACTATTACGATTGAGGATACTTAAAAATACAATTTCTAACATCTTTTAACAGCTTTTAAACATATAAATTTAAATTCAAGGAACACTTTTTTAAGAAAAAAAAAAACAAATTTCTTAGATTACTCTCTGAGTGTACTATAGCCTTCTTCTTAACCTATAAACAAAAACAAAATGCTAATATTTTTCTGTCTACACCAAGCTTTCCTTCGGTGATCTGTTATGACCCCATTCCCTTCCAGCAGCCAAGAGAAAAGCTAGTCCCGTCGCGAGGATTCGATATGCGATGCATTTCGAGCTCACTCTCGCGAGGGATCACTTATACGTATTGCTTTATTAAAGGAGCCACTGTGCGAGCTTGCGAGGACGCTCTCGAGTTGACAAATGCCATTATTTTGTGAAATATGCAAGCTGCGCGAGGAAGGAATCGGATGTACGCATCGGATGAAACATACGAGAAGACAATGGACATCATGCAAATAGACTTTTTTGTCGTTGTCAAAGAAAGAAATTTAACGATTGAGCGAGCGCACGAGCTTTCGTTGTTTGTATAGTTATATCGACGTTAGAGTTTTGAAATTCAAATGGAGTGTATTTTGGAGTTCCGGAGAGACTTTATAAGCGAGCATTAAAAGCTACTTGAGTCTTAATTTGCCTTCAGTCGGCGAATTAAGAGTCGGAGCTTAGTTTTTCATCTGACAGCAGTAAATGGACTGTTTCTGAGATAAATTCAAGCACATACTTTACGTTTTAGTATTAATTAACTGATTATTAGTGACTAAAAAGTTTCAATTAATGTTTAACAGTTTTGGAAATAAATTTTCAATATATATCTTCAATTCTATTTCGCATACCGTATATATGAACTATATCAGATAGTTGCATCGTTAGAGGGGGAACCATTGAATAATATAATAAATAGACCCAGCCGGGAACAGATTTTATTAATTCACCATTTATCAACGATTGTATGCTTATATAGACTAGATAGAAGCTTTCTCATTTATTTATTTCCAAATAATTATTGTAATCTCGTTTACAGACATTAACTAGATAGCATAGTTGATCATGCAAACAAAAAATCACATTGAAGCACCCGCATCAACGTCCTGAAACATTTTCCGACCTAGCAAACACAATTATACGCTCGTCGAACGCAAACTAACAACAAGAACAACAACAACAAATTGCGAATTCCAGCGAGCAGTTGCAGTGTTCGATTTAGAGCGTTACGCGTTAAAATTTACGTTTAAATAAAGAACATCGATTTAAAGAAATTTATTTGCAAAGCCGACCTTTTGGGCATTTAATTATACAATTTACGTTATTTATGTAATTACGTATCCCTTTTAATTTTCATATTCATAATAAATCCAATTTGAAGCAAGAAATAGCATAAACATACATGAACCACGACGTCATAAAGAAACTTCCGCTAGCTACAACTCCCAGAATCTCTATATATTCACAAAACTCAAGTAAACTGATGATTAATCTAAAACTACCACCCAAATCATAGCTACAAAACGAAGCATCCAGTTTCGACAAAAACCACCCCGTCCTCCATCAAAAACAAACTACACACTTCTAAAAGGCTAAAAATGTTCATAGGCCGATCGCTCTTAAAAATCCCCAAGATACAAATCATTTAAAGAAAGAAAAAAACCAATCGAACTAATACACCCCAACATCCACATCACACATTCTCCATGTACTATATCTTATCCCCCGCACCTACATACCTATACCTACATCCTCCGCGCGCAATTTGCGCCGCGCTGCAATTTTCCGGTCAATCGCTCGACCCCCCTCCTCCACCCCCAACGCAAGAGAAGCTCCAGCTCCGGCTCTGGCTGCTGCGTACAGGGGGGCTAATTACATTAGACTAATTAACGGCGGGGCCGCGCGTATAGTCGTCGACTCGGCGGTGCGCGAGATGATAATTCGCGGCGCGTCGCGCGCACGGCTGGAGCTGGATGTAGGTTATACGGAGACGGGATGTAGAGGTGGTGGGTTTGTGAATTAGATGGCGATTCGGTTGAAGGTGGGGGTTGGTGACCGAGAACGCCCGTGTAAAAAAATTAGTCTGGCAATAGTCTGGTTGAATATGTCTGGCGAAAGTCTTGCAGAAGTCCGGCAGAAGTATGGCTTTGGCCACTATGCCAGACTATAGACAAAATGTGCAAAACAAAAGCATTGCGTCATGTCAAATTTCCAGTAACCTAAATTTTTGTCTCCTTTTTACAAATATTCATATTTTAAATCAGTTTGCAATATGTAAAAAAACTTTTCTCCTATTTAATCGAAAAGTACGTATTTCCACTATTCTAGTCGATACTAATAATTAATGTACTACTCTAATTATTTACTTGTGAAAAATGAGTTTTCTTAACATAATTCCTAAAAAAAGTCTGGCATAGTGGCCTATGCCAGACTTCTACAAGACTTTTGCAAGACTTTCGCCAGACTTGTTAAGCCAGTATAATCCCAGACTAGTGCCAGACTAATTTTTTTACACGGGCGGGATGAGAGTTTTTGGGATTGGTGAAAGGTGAGTAAAAGGTTTTTTAGGTTGGGTGTGCAGGTGCCTGGGAAGTGTTTTAGTATTTTGTAGGAGCTGGCAGTTCTAGGAGTTAATAGAATCGGAGCTGTAAACGACAAGAATTCATCTTTTTGGAGTCAAGTTTTACGAATTGTTCTGGAGCTTGTAAAGATTCTATATTTATACGTGTTCCCTGAAAATGACCGAGTGAAGGGTCTGGAACACTGCATGTACAATCTCGCCAAATTCCGAATCCGGTATCAGATTTGCATAATTCATTTGCATTAATAGTGCATTGTGTGACAATGGAATAGTCGACTTTATTCCCGTGTTGCATATAGAACTTTATTTCCGACATAACTGTGGCTATTTTATTGATTTGAAGCGTGGGACCCACGGAAAGAGAAAGAAATAGCTCAAAGTTGAAAATAAATAGAGAAAGCATTTACGGTAAATAAAAAAAATGCATTTGCGGGAAAAACGTAAATTTGCGGGAATATATGCTACTTTTGTCCCGCCTTTCAGGTAAAAAAAAATGGCCATTACGGTTCAGTCGGGAATAAATTATTGTATGATCATATTTAATAAATTTCAACACCATAATGAAAATCTGCGGAAACAATTACTACAGAAACGGTATGAATAGTCGGAACAGCTTTTCATACGGGGCACAATTTGTAAGCATTTATTTATTATTTATTAATTATTTAGTATTAAAAAAATCCTGCGCTTATAAGTAACTAGGACACTCCAATATTTATATAGATTTCATGGTTTTTGGTTCGCAGATTACAAATCCGAAATTTGTATTGTAAAATTGATCTGCTTAAATAGTATTATATATAATATTAGTATTATAATTATAATTCAGACTTTTATACGTGAATATAAATAGATTTAGTTAAATAAGTTATAATAATAGTTTAATTTAATAATTTAATTTATTTTAAGTAACTTAGTGGAAACTTTGGTCAATTCCATTAAACTATACTGAAGTGTGTTAATTTATCTTTAGGATTGCATTGAATTTTGAAGATAATTCACATAGCTCGAGGGGATTTTAGTACAACTCTGTAGAGTTGAAATTTTAATATCATCAGATTGAATATGGCAACCACGTAGAAATATCAAGTACTAAAATGACTATTCCAAATACATTTATTACTTGTAAAAAATTCCATTTTGAAACACGTCTCGTTAACCACGCACGCAAGACATTACAAAAAAAATACTGCAGGATCACATTAAATACCAGAAAAAAATTGAAAATTGAAAATTCCACTCTCCAGCTCATAAACCTGATATACACGCAGTGCCTCCACAAGAAAATAAAAGTCACGCAACGCAAAAAACGTAGAAATAAATGCCGGCATTTCGCCACTAAAAAAGGAAACAAGAAACTAGGCGCGCAAAAATGCATTGCCGCGCCGGGACAGAGTTTCGCACTCGCGCGCCTACAGTCTACTTGTGCACCTCAGTCATTTCGTATAAGTACGATATATATATATATATATATATATATATATATATATATATATATATATATATATATATATATATATATATATATATATATATATATATATACAGTAGGTGTCAAAATCTCCAGAACTGCACATAATTTCATATAAACTACACTTTTCGAAAAATGCTTTATAAGGTGAATGTCATCATTTCTACTCACTTAATATCTAATTCTAATCATTGGTATTTTTGCTGCAATAGACATTAGATTTATCTGATGGCGATAATAAATATAACTTTAAATTATTTGAGCATTACAGCAATTTTTGTGCTGGTACAGAAATAAATTTAATATTCGAAATATTATAAAGATACGTAGTGGATAGAAACTGGGAGATTCACGTTGCTCAATTTATATGATTTTAGGTGGATGATTCACTGGTGATGTTCATTTTGATCCTTGGACATAGCTTCAATATTATTCTACTCATGTGCAATATTAGCGAATCTGACGAATCTTGCAAAACAATATTTGGTCAATATTGTCATAACATTGGGCATTATATGGGTTGGGCCCAAGAGTCAAATAAAGGTCAAGTGTAATACTCGACCAAAAAGAAAACTAACCTACAGCAGCAATAAAAAATGTAGAAATTGCAAGTAAAAATGCATATGGTCATGACACATCAGGTCAATGTAACCCAAGGGTCATATATTCTGACATAAAATGACCTTCACTTTTGATTACCGGGGTAAAAGAATCGGTGTTTTTCTATTATAAAAATGAGACATAACGTTGATAAAGCCTTAAATATAGGATTAAGGGTAAAAACGAACATCACCAGTGAACTCCTCACTCGAAACTTTACAAATCACTTACAAACCATTTTTTGCAAAAGCGTAATTCATACAACACAATACACCGCATCGATTCGCAACTTGTGACACGAACTGTACACCAACTCTCTCTCTCTCTCTCTCTCTCTCTCTCTCTCTCTCTCTCTCTCTCTCTCTCTCTCTCTCTCTCTCTCTCTCTCTCTCTCTCTCTATCTCTTTTTCTCTCTTTCTTTCTCTCTCTCTCTCTCTCTTACTCTCTCTCTCTCTCTCTCTTTCTTTCTCTCTCTGTCTCTCTCTCTCTCTCCCTCTTTTCAAAATTGTTCAGATTGATTCAACTTTTATTAAACATAAAAAGTTTTCTGGACACGGAAAAAAATGTCTTTTTTTTATTTTAACCCAGACCTGCCTCCTTAAGGGGACATATACACTTTTAAATTTTAAATTAAATGTTAATAAATTCAATCGTAAAAATGAGTCACTCATCATATATTACTTTTTGTCGGAAAAGCACATTTTATCAAAATATGACGGAAAAAATAAAAAAATATTTTCTATAATCCTTAGGTCTCTTTTATTGACCATAATATAAATCTCTATATTTCCTTGGCTCCGCAAGGTTTTGAGAGCCAACATGATCGAATTGGCGATTTCAAGGTTATATTATATTCAAAAAACATGTACTTATGATATGAATGTGGGAATTAGTATATAACTTTATTCAGCTTCTTTTTTTAATTCATATTTCTTATAAATTTTTTTTTTTATATCGAACAGCTTTGGCATTAAAAGACTATATCTATGGTGAATATTTTTTATGTACAAATTCACGCATGACCAACAGAATTTTTTAAATATTTTGCTTTATATTTTTATAAAATATTCGAATTTACCGAAAAAGAACAGGTATTATATGACAAGGGAGTCATTTTTACCTTATATGTATTATCAATTAATTGAAAATTTAAATGTGTAATGTCCCTTTAAAGAAAATATATATATATTGATATTTCAAAACGATTTTTCAATGTAAATAACGCGATGAATACGTTTGAAAAAGATGCGGCAATCTGATCTCTCCCTCGCACTTACGTACGTGCATGTACGCGCACCGCAGACGCGTCGGTGCACAGTCACGTGAAACGCTTCGGAAACGACTCTCTCAGATGCTGCAGTTGCTGCTCGTGTATATAGATATACTGGCGTTGCGTAAATATAAAAATCACTCTAGTATTTATTTCTCACTCGAAAATTAATTAATTGTGCTTTCTTATGCATTAATGTCTCCTGGATAACGTGCTACAAACCGTTTTTGCATAGCGTTCACCATTTCGGAGAAAAGAGTCAAGAAAGGTTTGTTCACTGATTTCGCCCACTACGACACTTTTTTGAACCTTTTTGTGTAGGAATAAAAAGTTTCTAATTGACTAAAGATACTAAATATCCCCATTGCAGAGCTGGAAGTGAAATGTGTATTTCAGACCTTCGTTTACTGGACTATCTCTCTCTTCCTCTCTCACGGCATTAATTTTCAAGCCGACCGCTCGGCCGGCTCTTGTTTTTAAAACGCACTTCCGACCGGATCTTCCGGCGCTTTTAAGCCCCCCCCCCCCCTGCGTCTCTCTTCTCTGCGCTATTTATTCGCGTGTGCGCGCGCTTGGCTGCAAATTATTCCGCGGTGCGGATTTTGAGCCCGAGCGGAGGACGTGACGCGGCTGCGAGAATGCGAGCGTGTGTATACATTATAATCTCGTAAGCGCGAGTGTGATTAAGCCGTGGGATTTTATGCGAGGGAGGGCTTTGTTGCACGCTGGAGTGTCGAGGCTTTTTTTTCTTCTAATGTGGGCAGCGTAAAATTTTGCGGTTCCGGGAACAATTCGCGTTGGAGCTTTGGAGCGGATTTTTGAGAGGAGTTCGAGTTTATTTTTGGATTATGGCTCGTGGAGGTCGATGGAGTCGTTTAATTTTAATTTTGTTCTTCAACGCAGTATAATTGCGTCAATTTTGTTTTAAGATTTGTACGGCTTGGGTTATGAATTGGTCTGAAATGTAAACAGTTTCTCTAATTTATCCACGTGTTTTATAGGCGTATTGAAAGGGAGATTATCATACAAAAAGCTAAAAGTAAACGTAAGTTTTCGAATTTTTATTAAAGAAGGATATTGAATAATGTTTGTGCACATTTTGAGAAGTAAACAAAATTTTTAATGCAAAATGGTCGCTTATAATCAAGAAATCAAGAGATTTTGCTGTGTCTTTGCCACTGGAGCTGCTCAATGGTGTAAATACTAAAGTCAATGAAAATACGTACTGTCGATGAATGCATTTATATAAATAAGAGTCGTTAAAAACTTATTTTTTCATTTTATGGGTGATCGACAGCGCAATTTGATGCAGAAGAAAAATCCTTTTAGTTTTTGGTTCTAGTTGAGAGCCGCAGATGCCCTTAACATTTATTTGTGTTCAATTTGAAGATTTTAGATAAGATACTAGAAAAGCTGACTTCTGTAATTTACAACCTTGTGCAGCCAAGTTTTTGTAGATAATGTGTCTTGCATAATTGATGAAGTCGATCTTCATTTGATACGTTCTTGTCCATGCGTTTATATATTTCAAAAATGTATTGACTTTGTAAAACAGCATCTTTTATAAGCAAAGTATTACATTCTTCAATAAAACTCGGTATAAATAAAACTGTTCCATAAAATTAATAACTATGTATCAAATCATCAGCAAATAATGTTTAGAGTAACTATTGAAACATTCATCGCGAAAAGCACTTTGATTATCTTCAACATAGCATCCCTAAAAGAAGACACCGGACAACTCAAAATTCTGTTTTTAAAATTTCTTAATTTTATTATTATATCATAGTTTCTCAACCTTTTCAACCCAGCTTTCGGAACGTATGAAAAAACTATTGATTTGTCATAATCCTGTTCTTGAGAAGCGATGTGACGAACAGCCAGAACTGAAGAGAAAAACCTCCCATTTTGGTACTCTCCTTCCATCCACTAAACTAAATTTTCCGCAGCCCGTAGTAATAAAAAAAATCGACTCATCGATACGAGACTGATCACCTTCCAAAAACCGCTGTACACATCGAAAAAAAATAAAATTCCCCGTCGCTGATTTCACCGCTGCGTCCACTATAATTACACTCCAGCCCCGTGTGCGGTCAGTTCGCGGAAAATCGGTGCGTCATTGTAGCACGCAAGGTCCCGATGTATACAAGTGTTTCTTTTTGTTTCCTTCCTATCCGTTATAATGGCTCGTTAATCCTATTTTTACGTTCGAAACAGCGGCGACGATCTTCAAAACAGTTTATACATGCCGCGCGCGCGCGATCGCGAATCTTTGGTCGGTGATGGGCGCGTTGGAAGATTTTGCGAGCGGAATCCTTTTTTATTTTCTTTTTCTTCGCCAGCGCTTTTATCGCGGAATGAGTCGGCGATGGATTTTCGGGCGGGGCTATTGTGTCGCGCGACGATTGATACGTTCGTTTCTTTTTGTACTTGGGTAGGTTGTGTATGGGTGAGCAGTGGGGAAGATAAAGTTATTTTTTGGGAGACAATGCGTGATGCTTCCTTTTTGCGAGGTGAGAAATGTTTGGTGAAGAATGATGATTGAAGGGAAGATTGTTTCATATAACTCAATCTTTATGTGATACTGTCACAAGCTTATTCTGTTGAATAACGGTAAATTCATTTTTTATTATTGTTTCAGGCTGAATAGTTTTCTTGTGGTGAAATTGCTTAAAAATTAGGAACAATATTTTAGTATGGCTGTATTATATTCATAAAAAAAAATAATATGAAATAAAATCTATCGTCTCATGACCCTTTGGCAACCTTGCTGCAATATTGCCACAAGAATAATATCGAGAATATACAATAGTTAATCATGATATATGCGAATGTTAATTAGTGACAGTGTTTAAGTATGAGTTATTACAATATTTTAAAATATAAAATACGATATTGTCAAATATGATAAAATAATGTTGTAAAAATATTATATAAAGATTGAGTGGTGCATAGAGATGGTAAATCTTTAAAAGAAACTTTGTTTGTACAGGAAGGTATAAACTGAATTTCAATGCTAGAATAATATAATTCAATGATACAAAGGAAAAAGAATGAAAGATAATATCCTATACCTCGAACTTGTACCCACGCACGGAAAGTCGGAATCAAGTAAAACAGTTACTTTGAGCGAACATCAAACGGACCGACTAAGCGGAAGTGGGAAGAATAATTCCTCGATCGTCTGCCGTAACTCTCTGTTTTTCTCTTTCTCTTTCTTAAGACCGACTTTCAATCCGGCTAACGTGGGCGAGCAAAAGCTCGTTTGTACAAAAGAGAAGTGCGCGCGCGCGTTGCATTCAAAAGGGCGAGCGGAAGATGAGAAAAAGAGAGAGATCAAAAACAAAGAGAGACGTACAACTTCAGAAAAAAAGTTGAAATTATTCAAGAATATACGGTAGAGAATAAAGCAATCCTCGCTTAGTAGTTCAGTTAGTTATTAGTAGTTCTTAATTCATGATAATAAAGTATATTTTTAGTGTACAAAAGATCGATAAAATCCCCATACGTTCGATTTCTTACTATCACAATGTATAGTTTACAATAAAGTCATGAGACAGACATTCTATTGAGCTGAAATTTATTCTTTTAAAATGTATATTTGTTCTACTCGAATATTTAATTTTATTAAGTTGTATGAGATTTTAATATTCTCTCAGAGTTGAGAATTAATAATCAGTAAAATAATCAGAAATGCTATCAGAAGATTCAGCAATGTAATTTATCGTTGAGAACAATGTTACAGTAGAGAGGAAAGATTTATCAGAAATAAGAACACTTGCTATTCAAACAATAAGGAAATTAAGCGTTGTTTATTTTAACTGAATTTACAACAACGTTATAACAATAACTTAAATAATGTCCTGCTCTACACTATATACTTTTAACTGAATTAAATGATTTTAAAATGCGACCGCCTTGATTAAATGCACCGTTAACCCTTTAAGGCCCATATTTTTCTGTTCAATATTTTAAGCTGAAAATTGTTACTCGGGGGTTCTTGGGGTCGGTGATTACGAATTTGAATTCTTGTTAATTAGTATTATAGAGAAACCTCTTAGCTAATAGAAGAATGTAAAATCATTTATATACACCTATAAATAAAATTTGTATACATAAAAATCTTAGACGAAAGAGGTGGCTATTATAATAGCCACTAAGCCACAAAGGGTTAACATAGGTTCAGTGCTTACGCGCGCACGACCGGCTTCTTTCGTGGCTCGATAGCGAAGGAAGCGATGCGATCGCGAAATGTCCCCAAAAGTCCTGGCCTAATCTGAATTTTTCCGGACTTACCCACGCGGAGATGACAAAAATTGGAAGAATGTGCGAAACTCTCTCCGGCCTTTGCTACTATGGAAATAAAAGAATAGCGCACTTCTCTATAAATTCTAATTTAAAATGACACTTTAAACGGCCCGAACACAGGTAAACTGATATACTTCATCTGCAAAAAACCACCGATAGATCTTTAAAGCATCAAATACTTAATTTTGTTAATCACGACAAGTTCGTAGAACGCAATCATGCAACACTTTTAATACTCAACCCTATTCGCGACAGCCAAAATGGCGGCATCGTCCACATATGCCCGCCAGTAGCTACCGTAACCACCTCACATTTACACACACGCGCGAGAGTTGAGAAGCACTGACAGTTGTTGGCCTCTCGTTATTTTTTGCGCTCCCGGATGAAGCAGCAGGCAGCAGTCAGCTAGACACCCCTGGAGGGCTGAGCGCGCCGCGACAAAAGTGCGACACTGCGCAAGTAGTATAAAGAGAGAAGAGAGACAAAGATACGCGATGCTCCTCGCTTCTAAGAATAGACGTCATGTGCAACTCTCGTGGCGTGCGAAGCAGGCCAGTAGCTACGCGACTTTCTGAGTCGTTATGCGAGCTTAAGACGTGTGGATGTGATACAAAGTATTTATCTGTGTGTGTGTGTGTGTATGTGTGTATGGGTGCAACGACTGTTCGAGTGTAGTCTTTTAGATAGTAGTTGAGAGTAGCCAGTTGGAAAAGTAGTTGGTGCACCAGGTGAAGATTCAGATAGGTATATACTTTGTGCTGTTTGTTTCTGTAGTTTCCGATGGTAGGTCGCGATTTTTCATCATTTTTCGCGCCTACTCGGCCTCCAGAAACCAAGTACATATTGGGATGGCTTACGGTCAGTGTTAAGTTTTTTGCGCAATCAACGAAATGAACTTTTAATATTAGTGTAAATTTAACAACGTTTCTAATTTTAAATTTTGCATCCTCATAGAGGAAGCCTTGTGTTTTCTTTTTAGTTTTAACCAGTTAATTAGATTATTTTGTTATACGATAATTAGATATCTATTTATAACGATGACGCTACGATAAGCGCCAGTATCATTTATTTTTGGTGAGTTTTGTCTGTAGTGTGTGTAAGAAGACAAATTATCAAAGAAAAAATTGTAAATCGACGAATACAATTAAAATATTTTCTGCAAAATTTTATTTGTACAATTCTTGTAAGTTATCTTAATTCAATGTTTAGCCCTCGAAAAGGGATGTATTGAAGACATCCGAAATGTTAGGGTAATAAAGAATAATGACTCGTAGCGATAATTAAAGTCTTTATTTATTTAGCCATCTGATAATATATTCTTTGTGCTTTCGACCAATCCGTACAAATTTTTAATTACTTATCTAAACACATAGATATGTTATTACTGAGACAGCAATACAGTTATCAGATGGTATAGTTAATATTTTAACTACAACAACAAAAATATTAGCTGTTGCAGCAAACATTTATCATGTATTAATCAAGCAAAATGTTTCGTCGATTCCAGTAACATTTTTTACTGATGCAGCAGATTATTTGTGTGGGTGGAGGAATATCCCTTAATTAATGTTTTGGACTAATCCAGGTGAATATTTATCCCTCGTGCACAGTAATTTATTTTGTGATATTTCGATTTAATTGTAATGTAGATCTACATCCATGAGCGTTGCCATCATCTTTAATCTCTTGAATTGAAGCTGAACTATTTAGCTTTAATTTGAGAGGATAAATATGATTATTTAACGAAGGCTTTTGTATTAAGGATTTCAAATATATACAAAATTGATGAGTATTTTGGATGAGTATATTCGCCCTAATGCGCACGAGAGTTAACTGGGATATCCTTATTATAGGATGTATCCCCTGATAAACGTTTTCCTGAATTAGTCCAATAACATGAAGTGGCTATACCTACCTGAATGTTCACCTGGAAATCCAGCTGATTTTCCAGCTGGCTATTTTTAAGCGGATAACGTAGTTGAACCAGTTCTCGATCACACAAGAAGCTACTGAGGTTATACCGACAATAGAAAATTATAAAAGGAAGCAAAATCCAAAACCATTTGCTAATTAGTTCATTTATATCTTAATTTAAATAATAGTAGGTCTAAAATGTTTATATTTGACATAAAACCGGAAAAATCATGTTTAATAGCAACAGTTCCAATGGACCTAATATCGAGCAGTGAAGTACAATCGGGACTAATTGACGATTAATACTTCTGACCCAGTTCTCGATCACAATTATGCGTGAAAGGTGGGGTTATGTTTAAGGTTATGCTTTTGAAACCAATCTTTTAGCGTATGATCATCTTTGATAACAGACGAATATTATTACAGATTTATTGTAAAATAGTAAATAATTAATGTTATATATCGTTATTACGCGCTAAAAAGTATCCGAGTTTGTTGATCGACAGATGGTACAGCATACCCAAACCATGAGCCGATCCTCGATCACTTAATTAAAATGGTAAAAATAAACTAATTATCGTCTACGCTTCGTTTTTAAGTTATTGTCAATCTAAGGTCACTATTAAACCTTTTTACATGACTTGATAAGCAGCAAAATTTGTTAAAACGTCTTATTACTAAAAACATGTTCGTCAGTTAGACAGCTAAGTATGCCGTTTATGAATGCAAAAACGAGAAGTGCCTGTATTAAATAATATTTTTCTCATAAATAAAATTATTAAATCATTTCAAACCTTTTGATAATTATTCACATATAAGGCTGCTCTTAAAACGAATTTAAGTTTATACGTCATATTTTAAGTAAGATTGCGAAAAATCGTTTTATTTCTAAAAATGATCGAGAATTAGTACGTGATCGACAACCGGTTCAACTACGTAACAATATTATACGGAAAGAAGGACCAGATTTTAATAAATGAATCAGGATGAATGATTGGTAGATTTTGTTAGATATTCTTTCTTTTTATACAAGCATTTATTGTATTTTCTCCAGAGATTAGCTCGTCTACATATTGGTACTAAAACCTCGTGATCACATTGGCATTCAAAAATATTGACCATACTTTTACAACGAAACATATACAGTTCATTTTTGTACGTACATTATACAATGAATTGCATTGAATGAGCATTATACGAATATCTCTTATCAAATTCCGCCGAATATTATTCGAAAATTAAGATTGAGCAGTCCCGTTAGATCCTAGGTATACATTTACAAAACAACATAACCCATAATCACCCGAATATTACCCACGAAGATCCAGATGAAAAACAAATTATCAGTTCTGCGTTCATTCAGCTCCTTTATCTTCCTTCCTCCTCCAATAAGAAAACAGTTTATGCATCTAACAGCTCGCCAGTCTTTAACCCTACTATCCTCGACCAATTAAACCAATTATTCACGTAATTCCCGCTGTTAAACATCGCGACATCGCGCGCGCTCAAAATTGACACGTATAACAATCACACGCGCAACTCGTTCGCGTATCCGCGAATATAACTAATTCGCTCGACGAGCCCTAGGTAGCGAATAATTTCGAACAAGTCGCAAATCTCGTTCCGAGATTCATCAGCGTAGCCGCAGCAGTGACGACAACAATGGACTACCCTGAAAATACATTCGCGACTGAGCGCGCGCGGGGCCGCAATCGTAATTTTCAAAGGAACACGCGCCTCGCGCGCAACTTGCGGCGAATTCCGTTTTCGAGTTTGGCCGTATAGCATGATAATATGCATAACCGCAGCTGCCGTTGCGCCGCACTGCGCATATTTGTATTGTGGAAACTCGAGGATGGTAGCTGTCTGAGTTGGAGGGGTAAAAGAGGGCGAGATCGATTTAAGGAGTTGGCGCGATCTGAGAATCTGAAAATCTTAGAGGATTTTTTTTTGTGCAAAAGTACGGAGGTATATTTTAATTATGTGTCGATACCTATATTAAGCATCTATTATAGAATGGAAGCATATTTTTTTACGATATAGTAGCAATACAGCTCATTCTTCATAAGTATAAAAGCATGAAACTGTTTCTTCTAATGCTTACCGATTTTGCAAAAATAATATTTTGCAACGTTGTGCCTATGATTTTCAATAGATGTTCAGTGGTATAAACTAAAACTTTATACATATCCGAACAAAGTTGTATGCGCTTTTTGAATGCACAGATTGGACTAAGCAAGATGGCAAGTCTGAGTTGATATAAAGTTCCCATATAAAAGATTGTGTGTAAGAGAGAGAAAGAGAGAGAGAGAGTGAAAAATGTAGAAACTTTTCTCAATCAATCCAACGTGATACGTGCAATAAAGATTCGTTGAAAGTTTCAGATCGATTCGTTAAAAATTGACTCCAGAAACGTACGTTAAGTAAACCGTTCAAATAAATTTTAGCAATTCAGAAACTTACGACCTAACCAAACCAGAAAATTGTCCATTCTACATTTCAAAACAATCACAAGATACCGTCCAATACATTACCCGACAAACTTATCGAGTACCCAGCTTAAACGAAAAAACTTCCAGCAACACCTTAAAAATTTACACTCGTTATCCCGCTCAAACCCAATCTCGCTCCCTTAATCGAATCCACACCAAGCTCCCGTTAATCATCCTCCGCAATCTCCCGCCTAAAAAGAATAATTAAACACCGCTCTCATCCACTCCACTCTCAATCCCTCCCATACACCCACAAATACAGACGAAAATCACTACCCACGAATCAGCGAATCTCAATCAAAGTCAAGGACCGCGCAACGGCTCTCGGCTCGCGAATCATCGGCGGAAGCTGCAGCGGCAGCATCGCTTTATCTCGCGCAGATAGCCGCTTCCGATCGATCTCATAATTAACGCAGCTATATACAGCCTGCACGCGGCCGCGCTGCAGAAGCGCAAATATTTAAAGGTAGAAGGGGGGGGGGGAGAAGCTCGATAAACAAGCTCGGCAGCAGCATCAGTGGCGCACGGATTTCCGTTGGATAGAGGTATATACTGTAGGAGTGAGAGAGAGAGAGGCTGAAAGATATCGGCATCGTGTCTCTGATGCGCGATCGTGAAATCTCGCTGAGCTTGCAGAATGCGCGACGTTCGGAGTTGTTTGCCGCAAGCGAGCGGAGGTATGCGCGATTGTTTGTTTGCTTGTTTGTATGTAGGTATGTGCGTGTGTGCGTGCGTGCGCGTATTTGGAGCTCTGGATGTATTATTATTCCGACTGGAATAGATTTGTTATGTGATGCGTGCGTGTAAACATGTTTATGCGTGTGTGTACATGTGTGTGTATGTGTATTAAAATGTATGCATATGATATGTATGAGTGTATGAATTGCAACTTGTATGACTGTAAATGTGGATTTTTGTATGTGTCTATATGTATAAGTGTGTGTATATGTGCATGTTTATGTCCGTATGTGTATGCACGTATGTGTATAAATGTAAGTATTTGTATGCGAATGAGTTTATAAATTTGTATGTGTGTGTATTTATATGGATGTTTGTGAGTATGTGTGTCTGTGTGGATCTGTATGTATGCATGCCTGTGTGTGTATGTGTGTGTATTTATATGGATGTTTGTGAGTATGTGTGTCTGTGTGGATCTGTATGTATGCATGTCTGTGTGTGTATGTGCGTGTGTATGTGTAAGTGTGTGTGCGTGCGTGTATGTATGTATGTGTGTTTGTGTGTACGTGTATCTGTATGTGCGTATGTGTGTGTATGTGTATATGTGAATTTATATGTGTGTGTATGTGTATATGTGAATTTATATGTGTGTGTATGTGTATATGTGAATTTATATGTGTGTGTATGTGTATATGTGAATTTATATGTGTGTGTATGTGTATATGTGAATTTATATGTGTGTGTATGTGTATATGTGAATTTATATGTGTGTGTATGTGTATATGTGAATTTATATGTGTGAGTATGTATATATGTGAATTTATATGTGTGTGTATGTGTATATGTGAATTTATATGTGTGTGTATGTGTATATGTGAATTTATATGTGTGTGTATATGTATATGTGAATTTATATGTGTGTGTATGTGTATATGTGAATTTATATGTGTGTGTATATGTATATGTGAATTTATATGTGTGTGTATGTGTATATGTGAATTTATATGTGCGTGTATTGATGTGTAGGTCTATGAGTGTCTGTATGTGTGTGTATTTACATGTATATTTATAAGTAAGTTTATAGACATGTTTATGAGTGTTACATGTCTAAATTTGTATGTGTGTATATTTATATGTATGTTTATAAACGTATGTATGTACATGTATGTGTTGTGTATGAGGTTAGTAAGTGCATGTTTATTACTGTGTATGGGTATGCGTTGTATATGAGATTAGTAGGTGCTTATGTATTACAGTGTATAGCGTGTGTTTAATAATGCACTAATCAGAGTTCACTGAGCGAGATTGGCCACGTGTGTGGACTATACATGTTTAGTAATAAAGTGATGTGTGTACGTAGGATGGGGAATTTGTGGGTCGAGGTACTATATGTGTGATAAACAAATTTCATCATAGAAAATCAATCAAGCTCTGATTTACGTGATACATACAGAATAGAATGTATCACACTACACCGTCACACACATGTATACTTAACGAACAGTATTTTGCATTTAGTCGTAACCTACAAACACGCATGTCAAAGTATACTATCCTTAATTAAAACTAATTATTATAAGCGATAAAACAACGCACGTTCTGCGAACATCTCAAAATCCCCTTAAAATTTCATCGTCAAACACACACACACACACACACACACACACACACACACACACACACACACACACACACACACACACACACACACACACACACATACACACAGTCACCGCCGTATTTTTTCCCATCTTCCGCTCTCGGGATCTCGATGAAAAGTTCATCGGTGCTTTTAAACTCGCGCCCGCGCGCGTCGCCGTCCGTCATGCACGCGGCTGGCATTACGGCGTCGGGGGCAGACGCTCCTGAATTATTCATTGCGCGTGCGCGAGTCAGCCACAATACGCCGTTACATCGTTCTTGGGGCTCCGCGGCGCAGCTTGACTCGCTTGATCGATGCGACGCCGCCGAGCCGCTGCACTTTAAATTTCATATGCGCTGAAGCGAGATTTTTTGCGCAAAGAGGGGAGAGGGGTTGTTTCGAGTGACTAAGCGATGCGGAGGTACAGAGATGATAATTCAGGTGAATAGATGGTTGGGATTTTGTTAGTTTTGGATTGGTGATGATTATTTAAAATTTTAGTTTTGTACGTATGAATAGAAAGTAGTACTTGATTAAAACTAAATGTCCTGTGTATTGCAATATGAAATGAATTTAGAAGTAGCCATAAGTTTTAGTTTACTTCCGGTAATCTTTGATGAATTTCCGGTAACCTTCACTTTAGTTTACTTTCTGATTGATGGTAAAAGAACGTGATTAAAGAAATATTGAGAAGGCGAATGAAAAATAGCCAGAAGCTGTTATTAATTTAGTATAAGGAAACTACCGTTATATTTTATATCACTTTCGGCTTATTAGAAGTCACGTCCGGTTCACTAATAGACTCTTTTCAGATTAAGATAGGGCGTATAAAAAAGGATATTATTGCTAAATGATAAAAAGGATAAATGATAGAATACAACAGGTGAACAAATGGATTAATATAATAAAGAATCAATTCTATTACATTGGAATGTAACGAGACTACAATATATTGCGTCTAAATAATTCGAGATGTAACTTGGGTACTCAGTAGTCTACAAAATATGATGAAAGTATAACAAATTGTATTACGCGTAAAGAAGATACCAGCTTGCATGTAAGAGCTTTTAACTATAATACCGGAAGGTATAACATTTCTCAAGCACCGTTCCGTTACAAAGAGTTTATATGGCTTAATCTCCGGAATTTAATGTGTTCAGAAAAACATTTCTTTAAAGGCTTTTTCAATTCTCTATATAACTTTTACCTTACTTTTGTGAAAATTCAAAATTATAGAGACATGTATGCCCTAATTCGACGATCTAATTCATCAGGAATACAAATAGGGTAACTTAACTAATGAATGAGTAAGTATAAGTGAACAACTCTAAGTATTTGTGAATGAATAACTACCAATGAATGATCGAGTACCAGTGAATACCCAAGTATCAGTGATTGAACGAGTATCACTGAATACCCGATTAACAGTGAATGAACGAGTACCAGTGAATATCCAAGCACCTGTGAAGGGCTAAGTACCAGTGAATAGCGATAATGCTTGAAAATGTATTAAAAATAAACTTATGATGAAATCATAAATAACGAAGAAGAAATTCAGTGCCTTGGTAAGCATATATAAATCAGATTTGAAATAGATTAGATGATTTTATGAATTAATTTTTAAACAAATAAAAACTATACTGGTACAGTTACCCTAACGACTCTTCTATAGATATTTATCTTATAGAAACTTAGTAATTCAGCCACATCTACTCCTAATTTCCACTCCCCACAAAACGCATAAAAGCGTCAGTCAAACACCGACTATACGCACTGTGTCCTGCGCGTCTGACCAAAGCGCGACATTTTCACTGTGGTCGCGCACGCACGGCATTGTTCGCGCTCCGGGGACACGAGGCGAGAAAATTAACCCGTACACGCGGCGCTGTAATCCTTTCGAGCTCCCGAATTCATTGCTCGCTCATTATGCGATCTCCGGCGCGGCTGCACAATGGAAATCGCGTGGGAGGCGCGCGTGCGATATTAATCGCAGCGAGCGCGGGTACAATTCCACGGGATTTCGATTTTCCGTATTGCGGAGCGCAAGAGCAGTTTATTGCTCACGCGGGTTGTCGGTCTTTAACGTGTATATGGATGTACAGGAGATGTTGAGATTTGGGGGTTGTATATATAGAGATATATAAGAGTGTTAAGGTACTTTCACAATGTTAGAATGTGAATCGAGCTTCAGAATGTGAAAGTAATATCGATGGAAGAGCGGGTTGAGTGGGAGAAACAAACGCTTCAAGAAGTTTATTTTATTTTACAGTGGTATGATGAAGATTAGAAAAAGGCACTTTGGGATTCAAAAATTTGTTAAAGACGTAAAGTAAGGATAACAGTCAAAGAAAACATGGACCTGTACAAAATAATTATTAATTGCTTATCTCCCTTACAAATGCAATATGGATACCTGTGTCAACAGTAGTTTTTTATTGCCAAAATCATGCAATTGATCAATTCCTTCTTCGGTTTAAAATACTTACAAAACTGTTAAATAAACTGGAAAATATTGTGTATACTTTTATAATCCATGTATCACTTGCACACTTCTCAAAAAAATTGTTTTTTTCTCATACATAAAATAAAAAACATCTTTAGAAAAAAACTGAAAAGAAGTCGAATAACCAAGGAAAACAAAAATTTCGCTCATAATACAACTTAACATAAATTGTGCTGGGTAGGTTTAAAATTTAAAAATCTTAGTTTAATAAATATAAAAGTATTATTAAGTATTTGCAGTCAAAACTTTTCAGGTTGATTACTTTCAAAAGAAATAGTTTTAGAACTAATAACAAAATTTTCTTCAAATTTTATACACTTCTGTCCTCATAAAAACTAGATGGATCTTAAATAAACATTTCCTGAAATATTCTTGGAAGTGTCTACACAAATATTTGAAAATAATTTAAAAATTATTTGAGTCTAAATTTATTTAAAAAGTAGTAATATTACATGTAATAACTATTTAAGGAGACCTTAATATAAAAATTCATAAAATCAATTAATTGGGCATATAATCATTTTAAGCTTGGGTTTCGATTAAACTATTCATGAAAGATCATTATTTTCAGTATAAACAAATATTATTAACAAAAATCAAAACAAAATAACTTTAGACAAGCACCGGCGTTTAAGGTCTTAAACGACTGAGATACCTCAATGACTTCCATCTACAGTGCTAACTATCAACACACCTCGTGTTACAGTACACAATAATCAACGACTCACAAACCCTCCACAACAGCACCTTCCCTACAATTAAAAATTCAGCTGACGAATCTCTCAAGTACGCACAACCCTACACCACAAATTCAATGATACCCCTGCGAAGCAACAGCCTGCTCCAAAATTTCTGGCGATCTCCCCAAGTCTCCACCACACAGATAACTCACTCACTCGCTCACTCTCTCTCTCCTCTCCACAGAGCTTAATGTGGAAATAAGTCGATTTGGGTGAGGCGCAAAACTTCTTCGCCGGGCGCCTTTGAAGCGTCGCGCCGGGACTTCCCCCGGATATATGCATACAGCGCGCGGCGGCGGCGGCGAATCGCGTTAGCGCCGGGCATAAATGTCTAATCCAATCGCCGGGGCTTAATTGCACGTCTGAGCGCCCATAAGCGGCCGCGGAATTACCTATTTACCTACTCTACCCTCCGTGGGTCGACGTCGTCGTCGGCGTCGTTTTGTCGGGGTTCCCCGAGAGCGAGACGGTTTGAGATGATGAGGATGCCTGTGTAACGCTGTGATTAGCGGAGGATTTTTTGTCTTCTCTTTGGTGATTGATGATTGGATTATGTTAGTAATAAGTAAATGTGGCTGTTCGGAACGTAATTATACGAAGGATTTTGTTAAAATAATTGAAACGCAATTTTTATTTAAAGTAGTTATTATTGTATATATTGGACGGGTTGTTACAAAGCGCGTTGAAACTGCTGTTCTGTACAAGGGCTAAAGTACATCTGACCTCTGCGTCATTATTTTTTGAGCTAGAAATGAGCCGCTCTTCGCGCCGCCGAAGTCGCCGCCGACGACCGCCGCAAACATATACATAAGAAACTCGAGAACGTTATCGCGTTTGAACTATACAGAATGTTTTAGAGGCCTTTTGCAAAGCAATTTATTATACAGTTGCATTTTCTTATGACTAATGAATTCTATCCGTAACAGTGACACTTGTGTATTTGTTGACTGAGAAGAATGTTTTAGTAAGCTAGATGGATTCTATGCGAATTGCGCGTCTTTTCTTTTCCTGTTTAATCCTTGTTTACGTTGGTTGAATAGGTTGTTTTTAATTTAAACAGTACTGGTACTGTGAAGAGTAGTTGTATTTCGGTTAGTCAAGCATCGTTGATCGTTACCGTTAATTGTGGCTAGGACGAAAGCAAGCGGCAAGTGCGTTCGTAGCCCCGAGGCCTTCGGGCATTCGCTTGTCAGGTGGTGTGAGTTTGATTACCAATTTCTCCGATTTGTTTTTCTATTCATTAAATGGCGCCCAAAATGGGACCTAAATTTAATATTCATAATAGAGAGACTAATATTGAATTTTGAAGATATAAACATGAAAATATTGATGACACCTACTTTAGGCAGACAATTGCTTAAAAGATCAAGTATCAATATAAAAGTTATAAATTATAAATTGTCCGAAAGTAATTTATTTCAGTTTTCTATAAATCTAAGTCATTGTTTGATTTGATATTTAAATGATTGACGTTTTCACGCCTCTAATTAATATTTCCCCCTTGAGAAGTTTTAATGGAATTTTACTACTTTTTTATAAAAAATGGAAACAACATTTATTGATGATTTTTAACCTATATTTGAATGTGTATCACTCAGATAACTTCACTTTAACTCTATATTATCTTTAGAATGGTCTATAGCTTAAAATCCAATAGTTTATAACATCAAAAGTATAAACGTATTGTAAAACGATTACAAGTAATCGTGCTCTTAAATTAATTAAATGTTAATTGCTAGGTATGAGGATAATTACTCAGTTTAATTTATTTGTTTGACCTGTTTTTCATATCTTAAATTCGTAAAACATTTTGTTTAGAAGAAAACTGAAAATGAACTTGAATCCTGAGACCCATCCCGTTTAACTCTCCCCTATATATATTCAAATTTCACATGATTCCTTAGTTTATTTCTTTCATTAAAGAACTATCTTAGTTTAGACAAAGATTCACCAGAATAGAATGAAAATTTATTAAAAAAACTTCGTTTCCCATTTGTTTCAAAAAGCAGCGAAGTTTCACTTAAAACTTCAGTTCAAGAGTGGTTACTCCATGATTTTATTATCATCGAAAATTCATAAATTGCTCACTTACAAACGAAAACCCGCAGCCATTCTGAAAATCTTAATTAATAACTTAACGAGCAGCGTGATTAAATGACTATCGGGTCTTAGCCCGAAACTCGCGCCATACGGAGCGTAAAATTTTGATAAAGTTTCCAAAGTTTCGAGCGCGCGGAATTTTGTTTGTCTGCGCACCGCGCTGCCGAAATGCGAGAGAGAGAGAGAGAGCGCACGCTCGTGTATCCATTACGTGGAGAAGTTCGCAATACCGCTGTTACACGGCAAAATTCTCGCGCATGTAATTTGAAAAGTATATATACCATGCTATTTAAATATTCTCTGTGAAATTTCAACCTCTGCACGGTTTCGTTTTCTCTCGCTCGTGATGCGCCCAACTCGCGATTCGATAGTTGGCTTCGCTAACGAATGTGTAAACGCGGTTAAAAGTTGAACCTGGTGCACGAGTGAAACAAAAAGTGAAAAATCGTTGCTAAAATGTGAGATGTAATATATCAAGTAGTTTAAGTGTACCAGTGTCTGGCGACGATATAAATACTATAGGTAAACTCTACTTTATGTGAACTTGAAAATAATATATCAAAATATTATCCAAATAGAACTTTTTTAAATTAAAACTAATAATAATGCATTGTGCATCAAGGGGAGAAAATTAGCTATTTCTAGCGAGGGTGAGGTGTACAGCACAAGACGGAGTCGAGGGCGCCAAAGGCGTCCGAAATAGAGACGAGTGCTGCAAACACCTCACCCGATTCTGAAATAGCTTTTCTTCTCGTGTTACACATCGCATTTTTTTAACAAACGCACGATTTGGTCTTTTTACAGAATTTTTAACATTACCCATTTTTTTCCTGTAACAGGTAAGTAATTTCCATTTCTCACCTGATTTTCATTTCTCACATATTTTACGTGTGAAATGATTCACTTCTCACCCCTGTGCGGGTGAGAAATTTTCATGTCTCACATCTTTTCGGGTGAGAAATGGATATTTCTCACCTATTTTTCATTTCTTAACACTTTGATCAAACTCGCTTGAAATGCGATTTTCCAGTCGGTTTATAAGCATGAAAAAGGGACCATTTCATGCCTGAGTTAAGAAAAATATATTGTATAAACGTTTTGCACAATTCGACGGTTTAAATTTATGCGTATAATCATAAAACTATAGAAAACATATCAGGGTTTCATAAAAGATTGTACAATTCATGGTACTGTGGCCCTATATATTACTGTAAAATCTTAGCTATACTGACTTTATACTAAAAACTCTAGTGCCTTTTAGTAACGAATACCTTCTATTTCTCTATTATAAACCCACGAAATTTAAGTTTTAAAAACTAAAAAATTTAAATAACGTTTAAGATAGTTATCTTTTCGAAATATAAATATGTAAAATATTCATGAAAATGTGTCCGAACTTTTCCATCATTATTAAGAATTTTCAGTTGCTATCTATTTCAATGAACATTCGCTGACGTTCTTTGAAAAAACTTCAGCTGCAATGAAATCAGCAGGTAATGTTTTAATTACACTATATAATTATAATTACACATCTTCCAGTTATGAACATATTAACACTTTTAATCTCGCATCCTGCGGATATATACTATACAGTCCCTTTTGTGAACTCGTAACGAAGACTGACGTGAATTCCATCACGAGCTAAAATTTCTCACTTTACGTACACATAAATTTACCCCACTTTTTCGTCGGTGCCCTGCTGCGCGGACTAATACGATGAAGAGAGAGAGAGAAAGAGCGAGAGTTAAGTAAGGTGACGCTCGGGGGGGGGGGGGGTGGGGGGGGGGTGTTAAATTGCATTAGCCTGGCAATATCGCGCCCAGGAGCGAACGCGGACACCTCGATTGACACCGAATCTGCATTTAGTGTCGAAGGGTCGACGTTATTCACGGGTGGGAATCTATATATACAGCGTGCAATGCCTTTTTCGACGTTGCAAAGGTGTCATTGAACTTTCTGGCTGTATATAGCCAAAATCACAAAATTCGATTTTTTAGTATTATGTTTTATCATAGTTTATAATTATATTAGGGGGAAATGGGGTGTAACGGAGCACCTAAGGTAAAATTAACTTATAAGAATTTGCAAATAAACCTTTAGTAAAAAGATAAATAAAAATATGAATTTACTAGTTAGCTATCTAAAGAATAATACTATGCATTACTGTTCATATTTCTAAGATACTATTTTGTTCAACTTAAATACATATAGCTAGTTAATACAAGAATGTAAGAATTTGTAAAATGTAATAGTTTGTCAGACAAAATATATCATAAAATTTTAAAAAATCATAGTTTTCATATAGACAAAATTTTAATACAGTATGACGTTACTCCGGTCGGTATCTTTTGATAATTTGATAGTATAAAGTCACTGAAATAATCTTCAATAAGTATATAACTTTCAAAAATCCAGTCTCTTTTCAGAAAACATAGTTTAGACTCTTTACCATATACACGAATGTCAATCCACAAATAAGCCTTGTATTCTTCCTAAAATCTTGTCAAAGCCTTGCGATGCCTACAAATCACAGCTCTTCGCTACATCCTACTTTATAAATTAAATTGTTGATATCATTTAATAAAAATAATTTATTTTTATTTAAAAACTGATAACAATTAATTTACGAAAAATCCTGAATCTTTATATAAAATGAAACATCAAAAACAACACATATTTTGAACTCCCAAACCCACCCTCAACAAAGAAACTCACATCCCACAATCACTCAGCAAACAAAAAAAGCAAAATCCACTATCCCAGCTAGCTCCCCCAAAGACAACGCATCTCACTCTCACACTCTCATTCGTAGGTTAATACGCGCGCGCACAATGCAATAACGGCCTGTAGCCGCCGCCGCTGCTGTCTGCATCGGACGCGCCGCCGCTCTGCGCGATTGACAGCAATCTGCATTTAACGTCAACGCTTCGCCGCCTGTATATAATCGATGCGCGCCGAGCGACGTCGATTTCGCGCGGACTGCGGTGTGAATTTGCGCGGGGGGAGCGCGCTTCGAGGTATGCATTCGGGCCCGCGACCGGTTGCAGCTGATAGGAGTGTATCCGACAAAGGCAGATTTACGCGACAAATATTAAAAAACTAATATTTATCTTGGCTTTTTACTTTTCCAAAGTTGTGTAACATTAACCGAAATTGAACCACTTTAAAGTTAAAACATTTTTAAAATATATATGCATATTCAATGTAGAATTCATTTTAGGAATAATATAAGACCTGATAGAGAAACCACTAATGGCAAGATTTTCGGAAGCCTTAAGAAACTCGACAAAAAATGCAAATTATAACTAACAGCTCATTATTATTAATACGTTTAAGGGGGCACACCACCTTTGAACCCAAATACGAAACTTATTTGTATGAATCCATACAAATTAAGCGTTTTTTGACATCAACGCAATTTAACTAGACTGAGAGAATTGGGTTGTCATTTGGCAATAAAATTTATTAACTATTAATAAATGATTCGCTGGAAAATGACGAAAATGGAGAAATAAAAATGTGCGTTATAATAAACAAATTATTTATTTTCTTCTATTTAATTGGATCAAGAATATAATTTGTTAATTAATTAATAATAAATCATTCATTATTTATCATATTAGTCCTACAATGAATTTATTTACGTTCAATACTTTAATTTGAGACGATTCATTCACTACACATATAAGAAAATATGTTTATCTTCGTGTCTTTTATTTATATCTATGTTTAATATACCATCAAAGTTAGCCATTTAAGTGCATTTATAATATTTATTTTTAATGCATATTTGGAGCTAAACTTTATGCAGTGACGTGTAATTATGTTTAAACAATCGATATTTCAAATAAGATTTCTCAAAACTTAATAAATATTGAGTTTGTTCACAAGAAATTCGTTTTGTTCTCATAATAAATTCTTTTTTCCCATGTATATATAGCTGTAAGCACACGAAAAGAAATAAAAATAAACAATAAATCTAATCTACCTCCAATTCTTATCTACACTGTCGTTTTACCTGAAACGTCAATCGAAATCGAAATCAACCCTAACTCGTGCAATTCTCCTCATTCCCCCCCTTTACCAAACCGCGCAAACTACTGTACCTTTACAAACTGCACCTGCACCGGAGTACAACTCAGAAAAAGCCTACATAGCCCCAGTAAAGCAACACTGCGATGCTGCACCTCGAGGAAATTGAAAAGAGCGCCAAAAGAGGGAAGCGCGGCAAAGGGGTGGACGCGCGAGGCGCGAAATTCAATGAGAGCGCCGAAAGTGTCTGACGCAGAGACCTCGACGGTTATTTAGCGAGGAGAGCCTTTGATGTACCCGCGCACCTCTTATTTTTCGACTTTTTCCGCAAAGAGCGAAACGCCTGCAGTTGCTTCACCCCAATCAACCTCTTTTCTCATTAATCCGCGAGCCTGATCCGTTATATGCGCTAGGTACGGATGATAACTACTTTTCGGTAACGTTCAATGTTGTAATTTTGAATGCGATTAACGTGTGAAATGAATATATTACCATACGAGTGTACTTTTGTGCAGACTAGAGATAAATAAGCGGTGCTACTTTGATCATTTATTAAGCATTGATAAAACGTTTTTTATAGTTTTGAAACATTTTTTGGAGTGTATATAAGCAATAATTTATTGACTATTGCTATGGAAATCTACTTTAACTTTGAATGCTTGATACCATTAAATCTGGACATTTCTTCAATATTTTCTAGGCTTCTAAAAGATAAATTATTTCGTCCATTTTAAGTACCTAGATCCTAATTTGCTGACTATTATTTTTTTTTCTACTAGGGTCTTCCGTAATGTATTAGCTTTATGCTTTGACAACGAATTTAGTATATCATCACACGACCGCAGAGACGAAATCAGCATTATTCCAGACACCGACTGCACAAACCGCAGATACGCGCCTACGTTCATGCAAACTCCATATCAGTCACACAAGTATTCAAATTAGAAAACGAAAGCCGCTTTGCGATCTAACTTGTAAATTGCTCTATATCCAACGGCGAATTTCGACACCTCGTTAATCCAATTCTTCCTCATTGCCAGTCCATATAAATTGTTTGTGCCTCGCTAAAATTTGTCGACTTTCTCCTCGGGCAAAAAAGGCTCACACGCAAGCAAGACAAACGGTGGATTTATCGAGACCGAAGGATCGTCTAATCCCCGTCTGTTCGTTCTGCGGGCGAAGCCCTGGGGTTAAGTATACAGCGGTTGAGACCCGGAAGCAGCATCGCACGCAGGAGGCCGAAAAGAAGAGAAACCATGGCGGCGCTTGCCGGAAAAGCTTCGAGCGATCGATTTTCTTTTATTTTCGTAAGCCAAGATATAAGCGGAGTTGTTTTTTCTTTCTTTGATTTTGGAAGATTTTATTGTAGGTAAATGTAGACAGATAGATCAATATTTATTTGTTATAATAACAAAACTTTTTCAATATTCCAAGGGCATCGAAAAAGGTGTTGTAGGTGCTGAGCATTCAATACTTGTAAAATAAACAAGGTTTTACATAAACTACAATTTTTCTAAAAAAAATAAATAATTGAGAAACTTTGATTTCAGCTATTAAAATCTAATCGTTTAAAAATAAGCAGAAGTCTTTTTTACCGTTAGTTGGCATTTGTTTTACAGTCTATGCCGTGGATATGCGAAAAAATAGTGAATGTGTAACTGTACATTGTGTGTATAGAAAAATGATAATTTATGTATAAAAATTATTCATATGTTTATTAAAGAGAATTAGAGGCGCCAGTATCAAGAGAAGAAATACATAAAAGACTATCCAGTGTTGTAATATATATATATATATATATATATATATATATATATATATATATATATATATATATATATATATATATATATGCAGCGAGATTATTGATGAAATAAATACAGAAGAAATACTTAATAAGTTTTTAATGTGTATTCAGTCCATCAAAGAATATTCGCACTAAAATAAAGTATATTGTAATAAAATATTAAAGTTATTGTAAAAGAAAACTATATTAACTGAATAATTTTTTTCAAATATCCCCACCTCTTTCTGCGTCTTTGTCATTTAATGCCTGTATTATAGAATCTCCCTCACCACTGCAATACTCTAAGACTTTAATTCCCTCTTATTTTAATTGTTATGAAAAATCGTTTATAAAGAAAATTTTTAAACTAAATTTGAGCTTCATTTTTACATTATAACTTGTAAAATCTAATTGTGAACAAATATGAAATATTAGTATTAGACGTATTTATTAATATTCGCGTGAATATTACCAATTCTTTATTTTACTACTTTCTGTCTCTCTTATTCATTATTGAATATGATTGCTATTAACTTCCTATCACGAAAATAGATTATTTTTTGTCTTAAATAAATATCTATAAGTTATTTTTAGAAGCTTGAAAATGTTAATAAAGTGTTAATTCATCGGGATCAGAAAGCTGGATCATTTTTACGAGAGTTTTCGTTTGTAACTATTAGCTGTTCTAAAAATGGATTCCGTTTTCACTAGAATGTTATCGCACTTATTGCACATATACAGCGTTATCGCGTTATCACGCAAAATGTTTTGATTTATCTCAAGTTCACCGGGTACATGAAATAAAATCAATTTTACGACTATCACTTCGCGGAATAGAAAAAAAAATATTGAAACATACATACAACAAAATCCATTTTCATGTTTTAGCGCATCTATTGCATTATCACATAAAGCACTTTGTTTTAGCACAGGTTCAGCAAGTGCATGGTAAAAAAAATCCATTTTGCATCTATCACGAAATCGAACAGAATAAAAGACATACAATCAACATACCTTGATCACTCATATGTAACAGATACATTTACACAAAGAGCGTTAATTCCTTGACAATCGTTTCCCATTTCAGCACAGCTTTAAAATTACTGACTAATAGTAAGATTAAGTTGCAACATGTAATTATATAGAATACCAAATATTTCAACTAGAATTAGATCCTAGTCGTCGTATAAAATACACTCGACATTAGTTAGGCGCTGATTTCAAAAAGCTCGCGCTAACTTTGCAGCACATACAATTAATTAGATCTCGCTCGCTGCACTAAGCCATGCTTAAGATCCGCCCTAAGTAGACGTCAACTCAATTCAACTTATAATCTATTTGTTCTACGCGAGGGCAAACAAAAATCAACCCGTCCAAATCCAGATCGCCCTCCAATTCCAAACCCTTTCTAAAACTCCCCACCTTTGAGAAAAAAGAATCTCTTTCCCTCCCAAACGATCATCCTCTCACTCGATCCACCCTCGAAAGCAAGAAAAAAGGGGAACTCGCTCTAACGCGTGTAATTAAAGCGTGCGCGCGCCGCGATTATAATTACTCCCAGCGCGGGGCCAAAGGTTCAAATTGAACGACTCTCGCGCGCGTGTGCAGGAGAACGAGAAGAGGCCCGACTGTGTAGGCCTTCAATGCCGCGGCCGCTTCGCTTTGATCAGTCGGCGGATCTCGTCCGAGACTTAACCCACTTCCACCGGGGCGAAAAGATACTTTTCAATCGGTGGTGTGTTCTTTTTTATTTGTGGAAGTGAGTTTTTCGTGGGATTGGTAAATAAATCGGGGGCAGGTGACGAAAGAGCGGATGATTGTGGTTTTAAGCGTCTTTTGAGCGCCTTTGGTGAACTTGGGTTGTGAGAAGGTTGGCTGTCGTTGTAAGATTAATCGTGTGTAAAATAGTGGCTGGATTTAAATAGAATTGACGTCGAGTATTTAGTTCCGTAGCTTTGAAGTGTGAGAAGTGAGGAATATGATCGTTTGATCAATTCGTAGAGAGCAAAAATGTCCTCGTTAAAATGTTAGATTTATTTCAATACAGTCTCATTTATCAGCTTTCGATTATATGACTTTCTAACGAGTTATTTCTAACGAGCCTGAAATTCTCTCAAAAATTGTTTTCATTCTCATTTTCTAATGAAACCCTACGACTTATTTTAAGTATTGTCCAATTTACTTTTATACATTTTTTGTTCCAAGTGTTATTTTTTAGAAAAGTAAATTTATAAATTTTTTGTTCCGAGTGTTATTTTTTAGAAAAGTAAATTTATAAATTTTTTGTTCCGAGTGTTATTTTTTAGAAAAGTAAATTTATACATGTTTTGTTCCGAGTGTTATTGTCTATAAAAGTATATAAAAACCATTTTGCATTTCTGTTTGTACGCTAGTCGAAGAATCACTGAAAAATATTTAGGCGTGATCTTTCTTTGTAAATGATATTCATATTACATTTCCAGGCTTAACCCACGACTGTCTCCCCAACAACGATCCAGCTACTAAATACCCCCATTCACCCCGAAATCTCAACTGCACGACTCGCTCACCCTCTCAAAGCCAAAGAAAAATCCCTCATCCGCACGGCGGCCTTTTAAAACGCAATCTCTCCGCACGCCTTACAATCCACAACAATGAAGAAGGCCCCGCAACTCGTCCACGTGTCTACGTATCACAATATACCCCGCTATCACTGTATCCATACGAGCCATAGCTGCGTATCGCGAGATCCGAGACTCGCGCGCTCGCAACAATCGGCCATTCAAAGCCTCGCTCGGTCGCTCGCTCGCGCGTGCATGCATGCATGCATACGTGGCGAGACCTTAATAAAGCCAAGCCGAGCCAGCCGGGCGAGCGAGCGCGAGGTGCATTAACGGGGGTAATTGCGGAGAGCGCCGCGTGCAAGCCTGTCAATGGCCGAGCTCGCTCCCCTTTCTCTGCACGCTTCGCCGTTGTTGTCTGGGCACACTCTCTCTCTCTCGTGCTTCAAACCTGCGAGTCGAGGATTGTGTGTGTGTGGGGCTGTGTGTTTCTTTTTGACACAGTGGCTGGAGCTGGAGATTCTTGGGAGAAAGGAAGAGAAGGGAACTGAGCGGGATTTTTTAATTGTGGATTTGGGTTGTTTCAAGTTTCAAGGGTTGGTTTATTTTTTAGGTTAGGATTGCACTGGGTTGGGAGGTAGCTCATTTTTGGGATTTTAGGGAGGAGAGGTTTAGTTTAGAGCACGAACGGGTGCCAATGTGAAGCTGTTTTTGCAAATTTTAAAAGAAGAACTTTGTACGCTTTTGTTTATGAGAATTTTGTTATTTGTTTAAAATATTTACTATATGCGTAGCTGCTCACTAGAGGTTATAAAGAGTATATCCAATTTTTGTCTAATCAAATCTGTTGTATTTTAAGAAAGCTAGAGTTATTTAAAGTTACCTGTGGTCAATAGTGCCTCCATTCGTGCTAATGGAAGATCTTCTACGTTCGAGTTCTAGGGTTAAAATTTATTTCTTTAGTTACTTTAATAATCGCTTGGGAATCGTGATGAATTGTACAAACAACCAGATTGACAAGCTATTGACACATTCCCAACAGCAATGTTACATATAGTACTTTGTTTTATGTTTGCTGATTTACATGAAAGAACACAGCAATTAGTTATGGTACATGCTTGTATTTATTTTGGAGTGCCTCGTAAAGTCACGACGAAATTATATTGTATTGTATATTGCATGTATACTTGTATAACTATCTATTTACTTTTGTTAATCACGTAGTCTTTCTTATAAGAGCTATTTAAATTCTTAATTAACAAAAACAAATTAAATACAAATATTATTTATTTAATTAAATTCCAAAATTTTTAAATATTTGAACAATTACATATTTTTTATATAATAATATATTTTTGACGCCTCATACCAAGACTAACCTATTTCAGCTTTTTTAAATATCGTCTAGTTTTCATTAGGTGAAAAATTGATAAAAATAACAAAAAAATATTCCAGCAATGTACGAAAATGAAACATATTGATAGAGTGAACATGTTGGTATAGTTTTAAATCTTCTAAACATATTATTCTTTTTATAAAAGTAAAATGAAATAGTGTCTTTTTTCGGAATGCTGAAATCTGTTAGTCTTCGTATGAGCATTCCATCTGACATTTGCAAAATTAATGACGAATGATAATTATGCCATTATGGATCAGAACTGCGCACTGGTAAAGTACTATAACTTTTTGAATCAATGATGTATTACACTTCAACTTAAATTATTGTAGATTTTAGTTTAACGTAAAATTCTAAGTCCATATGACAAAGGAACATAAATGTGAATAAAAAAAATTATCTGCATTCTGATACAACAAAAATAATTATCATTAAGTCACTCTACACAACTATAAAATTATTACTTCTATCCAAAAGAACAGCATAATAAATATATTGTCGGTTCATTCAAAGACTAACGAATCTAACTTTTCCAAAAAAAAACCACTATTTTCTTACCGTTTGAAAAAAATATATATTTAAAAATTTCTAAACTACAATGTGTTCATATTATTGACATGTTTTGTATGTGCACTTCGTAAGAAATTTTACTACTATTTCCTTCAGTTTCTCACCTCATGAAAACTACACGATTATTCGAAAATCTTAAATCTTAAATCTTAGTCTTCGCATGAAGCATCGACGTAAACATTCCGCTTGCACGCATCCGCCAAAAGCGCATCGATGCAGCATCGACTCGCACCCGCGGCGACGGGCAATAAAACACGAGCCACGCGTCTACTTGAAAAAACAGACCATTCCCGCGGCGCGCACAACAAAGCGAGTGATTTAGCCGTTTACTCCTCCGCTGCGCGATGCACGCGCATAATGAAGAAGCGAAGCTGCAGGAGCAGTCGTTGGCCGCCGGCCAAAGCAAATTTCGTCCGTATAGCGAGCGAGCGCGGGTAAGAAGTATACGGCAGCGTGTCACTGAGACGGAGGGGGATACAGAGGCAATATAAGCCGCTATAGCAAATAAACGGACTCCGCCGTCCGTCAGCCGTTGTTTTCTTCGGTGACTGCGGTCGATCATATACGCGACGCGGGATCAGTGTCGACGGCGTTATTGAAGCGAGGGATAGAGGTTACGGACACCACGGAATAGGAGAAA